>CM040756.1:4911522-5151522 GCA_022829145.1 Albula goreensis
ACTGCCCTATAACGGTGACGGCTCCACTGAGCCAGGCTGTGGGCACAGATTGACTCATTCCGAAATCTCAGCGCTGTCAAAGAGTGCGCCAGTGATTTGCCAAAAATAAATGAGAAACCTTCTGTGATTCACTGGCTTCTTCGCTGTTAAATTAACAGGGGGTAAGACTGGACAATTCATTGCCGTCAGCATAAAGCTGACACAATGTGGTTCTGTGGTATTAATTAAGAATTCTCTCATGCAATATGCTTGCTCTACTGTGACCAGATTCACGCATAGGGATAACTCTTTAGGACTGTGTTTATGCAGTGTCTTTACTGGCATGTTCCCACCGGTGGGTCATTAGATTAAGATATGAAGTGTCTGTCCATGCTATATTTCATGACCACTTTTATGCACAGGCCCATTTAATCAGAATCATAATTGCAATAATGCCATTTTGAACACACCACGCTATGCTCTTAAAAAGCCCCCAAGCTATGTGTAAAACATGGGATGATGAGATCTAGCTATTCTGATTCCAGGTTCTTCATTTTTCCGAGTATAGAGTGGATGGAGCAATATCTGTCTTCCCATGGTTTCCCATGATTGGTCAGTTCTTAAATATGACCCAAAGCATTACATTTTTTGCCTCACCTGATTGGTCCGTTCTGTGAAATAATACAGAATGTTACTTTTATCCCCCACACCTGATTGGCCTGTTCTTTAAAACATCATAAAGCGATACTTGTACATCCTCACCCGATTGGTCAGTGGCTTTTATCCCCTCACCTGACTGGGCTGTTGTTGCTGTCGGGGTCTCGTGCGGTCACCGCCCCCACCTCTGTCCCGACCGGGGCGTTCTCGTACACATCCATGATGTAGTAGTCCATGGAGAAGACCGGAGGCTCATCCACGTCGCCCACGGTGATCTTCAGCGTGGCGCTGTCTTTGAAGGGCCCCAGGTAGGAGAACCGAGGATCCAGGTGCGTGTTGGTCCCCTCGATGTGAAGAGTGTACGTCTTCTTTTTCTCATAGTTCAGGGGCTGAATTGGGAAAGGAGGTGGAAAAAGCCGAGTCGATTCAGGCGTGGTCAAGGTAGCGTTTGCTGTATTTCTATTTTTAAAATACGATTATCACACTGTCGAGAACCCACGGGGCCCATTCATTTAATTCATGTCAATGAGTCACATACTCTATATGATGAGCCAACGGCAGCATCTGGGCCCAGTTTAATAACAGAGGAACCGCTGCTCTGCTGTTAACACTGTGTGGGTGTCATCAATAATATAGAGCAATAACATTCCTATTCCAAGGCATTGCTCAGGGAAAATAAATAAATAAAACATAGTAAAATATCGCACCTTCATCAGCCCAGTAAAGGTTATGCTGTTTGGGGTGCCTCTTCATAAATCCAACAAAAAAAAAAAAACGTCTGATGTTTAAATAATCTGTTAACTTTTTTTTATCTACTTTTGAAACATAAAATAAAACTATATCCAAGCTTCGTTTATATAAACGAATGATAATAGCGAAGTGAAGTATTGATCTTTTCTTTCCCCTTTCTGCGGTTGACCCCGGGCGCCCTTGAAAGCAAACCACAGGCGGCTGACGGGGAATAAATGAAAAGACAGCTTGATCTTTACAGTGTAGACACAACGATCTTGTGTTACTGAGTAATGGCCTGGACTCAGACCGGGGGACTGTGGTTTTTGCTCAAGTTTGTTCCTGGATGGAATAAGAGCTCTGTTTGATGGGCTTGCCTACAACAACAGCTTAATGATGGTAATAGGGGCTCATTTCAGTATAACAGGGACCCGAATATAATTAAATTAACATGAGTAATGATGAGAGCAGGTCAGTCGGCCCATCTCGTCTTATCATTAATCTGAGGGCTAGAAAGTGCCCAGCACAAGGTCAAACTTGGACCTAGACACAACGAGGGTCTCTGCCCATGCTAAATGACCTGGCAAGCTTTCCAAGCTACCAAGGTCCCAAGCATTTAAAACCCTCCATGGATTTAATTAGATTTAAGATACCCCTTTATATTGGTTCGGAATTATATGATCATCTACGTACGCTCAATGACGAGTTATTCTAATGTAACAAAGAGGTTGCCGGTTCAAGTCCCTGCATGGCAGTTTTGTAAATCCAATGTCGGCTTGACTTAACAAGGTACATGTTGTCAATCAGATGTTTGCCTCACTCGTGGAGCCCCTGGCTAATTTCTTTCTCCAGTGTGGTGTAGCTGTTTGCTAACACCCAGATATATGTGCTACCTGCAAACTTTCAGCTAGGTGTACTGAGAAATGAATCATAAGTTTATTTGGGAGATGATGAGTTGTTCCAGCCAATTAAAATCACTGTCAACACTCTTCCGCTTCGGTTTTGCTGAGTATTTATTGTAGTAAAGTAAGTTCAGGAAGTAATTAAGTATGTAAGAGAAGTAAAATAAGTAGATATAGTAAGTAAAATCGGAATGGGACTTTAAAAACAGTGTAGGAGAACATCCTGGACCTGTCTCAGTGAGATGACTCCCTCTCGGGTCTCTCGGTCCGTTGAGATGGAGAACATGGCGACTCCCTCTGAGTTGATGATGCTGTACTTGATCTCGGCGTTTACACCCAGGTCCTCGTCGTTGGCCTTTATTTTGCCCACAGGCTTACCGACCTGGGCTGATTCTGGGACGTAAAGCTGGTAGTTTTCTGCCAGGACACATCAGACACATCAAGGACACACTCTTTATGCAGGTAGAGGAATAAACAATACCTATCTTCCATAATTCAGTTCTACCTGTTCTGTGTTCTGGAATGATGCTGAATTTTTAACAAAACTTATTTAATTTTTTAAATATGCGATGTTGCAATAACGACTGGAATTGCATTATCCAGAGCCAATCTCTTGGATTAACATCACCCCTTGTACATCTTTTCAGACCAACAAAGTTTACGTCGGTTCTGCTGTATGATGGCAGCGGTAAAGAAACATTCCCGCAGCCTTGAGGGAACGTTAGGAGAACATCGGCTGGTGATCGGGTTGACTGATTACCTCATCACAGGAAGCTATCTTGTTGGAGAGGCTTGCTTTCGGACTTGCATTTGAGTCTCATAATGGCGTGTGAATACAGCATAATGGGATTACTTTCAATTATTTACAAGAGGGGAGGGAAAACAGTACAACGCAAATCATATCCACTGAGGTTTGACCTCATACCACATGTTGTGCAAATGGCTGTCTACCATTTCTTGATTATTAAAAATCGAGCCAGAGCGATATAATTAACACAATTAGTCATAGCAATACTAGTGTCCCCATGAGAAGACAACAGATAAGGGTTTAATCAAATACACAGAGTGGCTATGACACATATTATCTGTGGAAATACACAGCTGAGATTTGTACATGAACACACACAGACACACATGCACACCCACATGCATTAATGCACACACATAGGGTTGCAATTGTGTTGTATAGTTTTGATAGTGTTGTATCGTAACTGATTACATGTGATCTGGGATATATAATCAAATCACAAAAATGTTACTGTAATCAAAAGGTATCATGAAGTATTATAATGTAATATTAAAAGACTTCAAATTTGAGGCATGTTTGTTGATCCATAATCCGCACCATGCCCTGGAAAATATTAATTTCAAGTTTAACTTCCACACATATAGTATACTTAGCTTCCTCTGAGTGTCACTATGGTCATTCCAGTGTTTGTTACGCTGAAGGCAGCGCAGCAGTTAAGAATTCAAACTTAATGCATGGAGACATTTTTAGTGTCATTGTATTTTTGCACATCTAAAGGGCTTTGCAAGGACACTTCTACAATTTGGAAGACTTTGCTGTTGTATACATACTCTGAGGGAATTTGGGAGGGTTGTCGTTGACATCTGTTAGCGTGATATTGATTGTGGTCGACCCAGAGAGTCCCCCAACCTGCCCTGCCATGTCTTTGGCTTGAATGACAACAGCGTAGTGTTCTCTTGCTTCCCTGTCCATGTTAGTTAAGGCAGTCCTGATGATCCCTGGAAAACACACAGACACACACAGGAATGCTTAAGACTGAATTACCGTCATCTTTATGGTCAGCATCATAACCCTCATCTTTGTCAGTACATACATCACATAGGCACCTTGCTAGTACCATCGTCATCATCATCATCATCGGAAGAAGCAACAAGAGCAGGTTCTTCATCATCTTCATCACATTCACCCTCATTAGTCACAATTATTATCACCGCTGTAATCGTCTTCATCGTTTTCATCCTTAGCACAGTTTACATCCATCATTGTTGTTGTTTTTTTGTCATCGCCACTGTCAGCATCAGCACAAAAACAAAAGGTAACACACAGGCTGTAAGTTTAAAGAAAAACAGGAGCAAACAAAAATGCAGTTCTCCATTGCTTCCTTTGAGTAAATGCAAGCATTGCACTCATCTCTCACCCTCCCAGCTACGCAGCAAAATGACCTGCCAGAACACTCGCCAGCCCCATCGCAGTCTGCTGTAATTCAGTTTATAGCATTACACTGAGCAGAGAGAGAGGGCTTCATCTGTTCTGTCTGGCCCACGAGACTAGCAGGTGTGGGACCGGCTGAAACCAAAGGCGACTTCCTGGAAGAATCCACACATTCTCACTGTGGACAATGATTCATCCACAGGAAGTGCTTTTTTATATATTTATATATTTTTATTTTTAAAATCAGAGCTGGGCAGTATGATGATGATGATGATGATGATTCTAATCATTGATTCAAACAAGGTTTTCATACTGGTAGCTGGAAAAAATCAAGCAAAAATAACAGTCACAAGCACAGTGATAATGCATACATATAAAAATGAGAATGAATTCAGAAGAAAATGGGTGTACATGCTGAAATTGGTATGCTAGGAAGTAGTAGCTCGGGAGAATATGCATGTCTAGGTCGTTGGTTTTATTGTCGTGGAGACCTTGTGCGCAGTAACAGAGCAGTTTGACATCCTACATAAAAGGCGCCCAACATAAAGTAGCTTATTCGCTATTCTTTGTTACTTGAATGTCTCCAGTCTCTCGAAACCAAGGTTAACCTCTCTGCACATTTCATTATATTTCAAGTGACTACACAACCTTGGTGAGACAGGAAACTCTGCCTGCTCGGATACCCGTTCAATCATGTTTATAACTACAACGGAAAAGGTGGCCCATCTGAGCTAATGGTGAAATAAAACATAAATATTCCGCAAACCATTGTGATATCTTTTAAACTGTCAAACCCATGCCCTCTTAAACCCACAACAGTAACTCTGGACTAAGTCCCATAGCTGATGTTAGTCGTTCTGTTCCAAGTCAGTCTGAGCAGAGTGGGGAAATAGCAAACAGTATTTATTCTGCCTTAGACAAATGTTTCTGCTTTAGACACAACACTCTGTAACAAACACCAAAACAAGGATACAGAAGTAGAGTGTCGCCATTTCAACTTGCAATTTCATTGCTGACAGTGTGAAACAGGGTGTCTTCCTCAGAGGAACCACAGGAAAAGTGTAACGTGAGATCATGAGTCTTAAGAGAGTGTCACATGTCATGAAATTACAGGGTAGTGCGACAATTTCTAGTCTAACTAACCTTTTTCTATTTAAATTATATGATTTCATATGAATGAATTAATATCTCCAGAAAAATACAAGTTAATGTTATTTAAAAGCAGCAGGAGAGTGCACATGGTTATTGAATGATTAAAAAAAATGTAGAAGCCCAGCATCTCAGTAGATTTTAAATATAATTTTCACAATTGTGAAAATTATATTTAAAAGTACCTTATTATTACACTGCTCATTCTTGTTTTGAGGGATACAAATGTCATTCATTTTCAACATCTTCCCTCTTAGCTGGAGGACATGGGAAATTGAGGCCTTGAGTGAAGTGCTTGTGTCTAACATGCGGTGCGGAAGACCGTGATTAAAGTCCTTGTGGATTAAGAAAGGAGAGGAAACTGAATGGGCCCTTTAGCCACCAAGCCGTATGCACCCCTCCTCTCCTCACTCATCCAGCACACAGGCCCCAAGTCAAAGATTGTTGTAGATTCAATGTCACCTGCACAAACTGTGCTTGGATTTTCACTGTGACATGTGGATTTAAATAAATATTACTTTTCAATTTTATCCTTGAAACGCATCTCTTCAATTTATTCCAGTATGTCTGTCTGTCTGTCTGTCTGTCTGTCTGTCTATAAAGGAGGAGGGAGAGAGTGAGAGGAAAAGAGAGAGCATTGTAAATATATGTTTTAATGAGGAAACATTATGCTATGGATTCAGCTATGATCCCCTAACATTAATGGGTAACTCATCCCGACATTGTTTTCTTGCCAAATATCACATCATGCAGTTTGGAAAGGGTTTTGAATAGCGATCCAAGCCTAGCAACACGATATGTTCTTCTTTGAGCGTTTCTTTGTGAAAAATCAGGACGCAGGTTTTGTTAAAGTGGCCTTTAAACCCTGTACAAACAAAACCTGACGATTTCATTTTGACTGTCCCTGAACTCGGCCCGCTGCATTTGTGAATAAAAAAGGTACCACTTGCTTTTAATTGCGAGTCAAAGTTAAGGAGAAATAATGATTGAATCCCGGCCTACATGTCTTTATTCCCTCCAGATAAAGGATCAGCCAATTATAGTCATTTTACGGGATAATTACACCCAATAAAGCCACCCAGTAATTATTTATACCTCAGAGTGCAACAGAATTCAATTACATGTTAATGCCCTAATATTTAGAAAGCTGTTTTACAGCCTTCAGTGAAAGATAATGCATTAAAAAAGACAGGATATTAAGAGGTAAAGACAGATAACTTTTTTTTTTTCAAAATGGCTTCTGATATGAATAAGGACACATCCATAGTAAATAAATATTTTAACACAGAGACTGAAAAGCCTATCTCTGAATTCCTCAATTCATCCTCTATCTCCAAACTTATTTGTCTTCTCTACCTTCCCGTGTGAAAAAAAAAAAAATTTTGCTCACGTTGTTTGTCTCAGGTGTGGATACAGGTGTGCTGGGTAATTGCGGCTGATGGTGGCGAGTTAAACCGCTGTTGTTCTACTGTGTTTACACTTGGACCATCTGGACTTCCTGCTCAACAGACCCAGTGAAGAGTACTCAACACAAGCCTATATTACCTCCGTGTGCCGGAGACAATTTTTACAGCAGCAATGCTAAAGTAAAGGCCTCAATGTATTATTTATAGCTGGACATTTTTAATGTATGATTTTTGAAATGTATAATTTGGAGTAAAAATATGTGATAAATTTGTCATGGGGGAGATTCTCAACAAAGGTTTATTGATTCTCAAAAAAACCTTGCTCCATAGTCACACACATGTACACAGTTGGCTTGATAACCAACTGTGTACATGTACATGTAATGTATAACTGCGTATCATCCATAGTTTTGACGAAGCGATATACAGCATTTTCATCACAGCGCTGATTCTCAATACAAACCCATTAATCCACACAAACACTTCCCATGCCCATTCCTAAGACTATCAGTTTATTTCACAGGTGAAAAACCCAGAAAGGAAATCCCCTACTACTTCTCCATTTCTGCACCTGACAATCAAACTTCAGCTACGGCTCCCCCTAGTGGAGGAGCTGCCACCTGCACACATTCTGACTCACTGCAGGGTGATGCACAGCCGTGTATTACTGATGGGTCGAGGTGTGGCTATCACCATTTTCAGCAACATGACACCTGCCAGGCTTCCACACAAGGGAAACTAGTGCTCCCACAGGAAACTGAAGTTGTTGCTTTCATTGTCGTGGTCTTTGTTAACATAGTCAGATCCTTAATTGCAGTAAATTTCACCGTGATGAAAATATGGAGAAAATTAATTCAAAAACTGGGATGAAAGAAAAATAGGAAAACATATTTTTTGCACAGCTTGGCTGGAAAGAAGAAAGGAACAGCATTTCTCTCTTATCACATCAATAGCAAACTGTTCGGCACAAAGTCCTGACAAGCCTCATGACTAGAGTAGTTTGTTGTGGGAAACAGCCTTGTCCCCTATATGGAGGATAAATTAAGCTCTGAGGGCTGGTGGTGTTGGGGGGGAGGGGCAGTCGGGGGGATTTTCTTGTCACCATACCTTGTGGACTCAAACCCAACGACCTCCACTACAAATCAAAACTGCATCTATGGGCTGACATGCCTCAAATTTCATGAAATAGGAAAGGATGTAGACAGGGAAGTCAATCTTTTTCAATGACCGAGTGCCCTTTGTGCCTGTATGTATGTGTGTATGTGTCATTCTTGAGTGATTCTGTGTATGTGCGTGCGTGTGTGTGAGTGTGTGTGTGTGTGTGTGTGTGTGTGTGTGTGTGTGTGTCAGATACTGTTACAGGCATCTTTATTTTCCGTTTAATTCTGAAAAAAGGTGCTTTTGCTTTCCAAAATATGTAAAATTACAGCACGTACTACCATTGAGGGCAATTCTGGGTTAAAAAACATAAATAATGAAAACATAGACCAATCATTGCATGTTCTCACATACATGTCAAAAGTACCTCAATAATATTTCAAATGAGAGCATTTAAAAACCAAGTTGAAATTTTATCACATACTAAAATAATGATGTTGATTGCTGGTAAAAATGATAATTAAATCTTTCAAAATAAGTTTTTTTTTATCTTCTCATCCTCCTCCTTCTTCTTATTATAGTCATTATTATACTGTACTTTCGTTTTCACATATGTTTGAAACGAGTCCTGAGACCCCTTTATCATAAAGCTACAACATTTGCAATGTTAAAATGAATGCTTCTTTCAGACACTCCGCTCTGCTTAATATATGCCTGAGAAGGACTGATATAGAGATTCCTCCTGAACTAAAGTTGGAATTAGGAGATTTAAAAGGTGCAGAAGACAGCCGTGTGAAAGAGAAACTCAATGAAAGCAGTGATTTGAACAAATTAAATTGTTGTAAGTCTGCCTTCTCTCTCTCTGTCCGTTCACTCAGTGGGTGCTTGCAACGTACAAAACACTTTTCTCTCTGGCCCTCATTTTCAAATATTTATCCACTAGTTTCTTTCTTACTTTTTTTTTTACTTTATTGCCCAAACACAATTTGTCATGGCTGAGTCAAGAATGTGATGTTTTTTCAGACCCCATAATGAGCGCAGCTAACTGTCAGTTTGCACACCTGAACAAATCAAACCGTTTCACTCTCTACATCAGAGCAAATCTATTGGCTAAAATCAGTAGCCCACTGATACCTCACAGAACCTCATCCGATTTTCGGCCTCCCAAAACCTCACTCTCCCAGCACTACACAGAATCACTTTAAACTCTCATGTTTCATGTTACACAGATAATACATTACGGTATGCTCATGGAGAATAATGATACAACACTGTCATTACAACACTGTTACATCTCATTACATAATTCATTCCCAGGAAAAAAAAAAATATGCTGTAATCTCAGTGACAGGACTGCCCTTAATCCTTTTGGCGTTGTTTTGTGACATCACAGAAGATGCATTGTTCCATTCTTCATTACTCATTAAATGGCTTGTAAATTATTCATGAAGATGTTATTGCAGGTTATGGAGGCTGCCATGTATTCTGCATGAGGTTTTCAGGAGAATATACTGTTGCATTTAAAAACTGTCAAATAAAATTGAGTGCATACACCCTAATTCAAATTAGCCTGGTAAGAATCGAACTTGTCTCAACCCCAGGTGCAAAATCTGAGATGGAACATGCCTGCATGGGCTTATCTTCACACATAGGCTGCCTTCATCTGATTGGTGCCTTCAGATATCTGAGAGTGCATTTCATTGGCTGGAACGGTTATCATTTCAGTCACCTGTCCCACTGATCTACACCTCCCTGTTTCAAGTTTGCAGAAATATCATCATGAATGGCAATAACTTTTTGCTTTGCAATACACTGTAATAAGCTTGGCAAGGGAGGCTGTAGATCTCCTTACAGCCAAGGAGCCTGGAAATGCTTTGGGAGAAAAAGTAAGGCTTTCTGTGCATTTCTTTATGAAACAGAGTTAAAACTAAGTTCAAGCTGAATGCCAAATAAGTCGTTCTTCATAACTCTATGGTATGTATTAACCTGAATTCAGAAAGCATGCCACTGTGCAAATGGATGGGAAACTGATGCAAGTTGCAAGACTTTTGTGGAAAGAATAACATTTTAATAGACTACTGGCTGAGTGGAAAGAATCTCCCAGCAAACCAACCATAGATGGTTTATTTCTATTTCCCAACCCCTTTTTCCCCAAACCTTCAATCTGCCCCCACCACCAGACACTACATTCATAACAGTGCATCATGTCAATACGCAAAACTATCCTTCTTTCTCTCTACCCTTCTGTCTCTCGTCTGTCCCTTCCCTCTTCATTAATGGATCTAATCACGGGAGCACAACCCCCCCATCCCCCCCCCCCACCCCCGGCAGATTCACGGTATAGTGGTGTCATTTCCAGCTCTTCAAAAAGATGTCATTAAGGAGAACTTCCGGGCCATGTTCTCATTCACTCTGAGATTATCAATAATTGACAGACCCATCAGACAGCTGGGGGTGGCGGGGGGTATATAGTGATGTTTCCAAATCCCGACGGAGGCTTTGAGGTACGTCTCTTCCTTCAGCGTGAGTGCGTCTCCAACTGACATCTCTTGTCCTGTTCGATCTGCGCTCTGCCCCCCCAATCCTGTCAGTCTTCTCAGGCTCGATCTACTGAGCTTTGCTTCCACCACTGCCCCCCACCCCACCCCCTTAATCAGATCCAATGTGTTCACGGGTCATAGGTCCATAGAGGCCTCAGGTTCAGTATAGCTTGCCTCCAAATAGTAAGTGTGTGCTTTGCAAAAAAAAAAAATAAATAACAGAAAAAAATCCTCTGTTTCAGAATGGTGTGGGCAGCACATTCCCGAACAGTAAAGCACTCAAATGTTAAAGTACCCTCTCCAGCCAGACTTACATCCTGATACTAAATGACGGTTTACTCATAAAATGGAATTAACTCTATGTCCCACTATTGACCGCTCAATCGTTGCAAACCTTCTCACGTGGACTGAAGACCCACCTCTTCAGACTGTACCTGGTCAAACCATCATACCCCCATTTCGCACTTGTACCCATTTTGTGATCACTTGACGGTTGGACGGTATATAATGTATTATGTTTCATTATGATTATGTATTATTATTATTACATTACATTATAATCATTTAGCTGATGCTTTTTTATCCAAAGCGACTTACAGTTGATTATGCTAACCAAGAGCCAATCCCCCCTGGAAGCAATGTGGGGTTAAGGGCCTTGCTCAGGGGCCCAGCAGCAATGGTGTTCTTGCTGTGGCTGGACTGGGGCTTGAGCCACCAACCTCAGGTTAGCCACTCGACTACAGGCTGCCCATTATAGATTATGTGTTATGTTTATTGCCTGGGTATCTACTATGTTTACCTGGCTATACTATGTTTATTACTATGACTTATATAGATGCTATTTTAGCTTTGAACTGCTGTTTATATGATGCACTTTCCTGTATTTCGCCAACTGTACGCACTCCTTGTACGTCACTTTGGATAAAAGCGTCTGCAAATGAATAATGTAAATGTAAAAGTAAGATGGAAGCTGATAATGGTGATATAGGTGTTCATGAAACAAGCTCAATAACTTCGCAAACACAATAATTTCTTTGCATATTCTGTGATGTATGCAAGGGCATAGATCACAGCATATGGGAAACTGTTGGAAGAGGAAGTCAGACAGCTGACTTTCAAGGCTAAAATACTCAGACTTCCACTGACAAGAACTCAGAACTGGATCGTTGCGCTGCACCATTTTCAAACCACAGGATTTGATTCATAGCTGAAAAGCTCCGATAGTGCACATTTTATTGTGATAGACATTCACCTGCGATCCCTGCTGGGCTTGAACAGAGTAAACTGTACATCATCCTGCCTGGCATGGTTTGGATGCACTCATATTCTTATCAGGCAAGGCTTATGTCAATCGTTACTTAAAGGAACCGATTGATCATCCTCACCCCCATGTTAAAGCAGAGAGGGGCATCTTTCACGGAGCGTACACCCCTCCACCAGGAGAAAGTCAATCAACTCAGGCTGGGATGATGAAAGTGGTAAAGGCTGTCTAGGGCATGGTTCCATAACATCCCATAAATGTTTGACTGGGTTCAGATCAGGTGACTGGGAGGGCTCTGACATATGGATCCTGTCAGTTCCATGCTCCTCAGAGCACCGGATGGCTCGGTTTCCTCTGCGGATTGGGGGTACTTTATTCCTCCTGCAGAGTGGCAGAGACCGATAGACTTCACGCAGTGGTGCAAATGGGCAGCGATGGCTACAAATGGTGGTGCAGTACCCTCGATGGGGACTCCGTTTGGTACCCACTACTTTGCCCCTATTTTTCCAGCCCAAAACTGAGCACAACTGCTCAATTCACCATAGCAGCCTGCTCCTGGTTACCGTGACACCCAACTCCTCCGTTTCCAGTGACGACCGCCTAACTTCTCACTTCATAACAAAGTCGGGCATATCCTTGGTTCATGAACTTAACTGACCAGGAGTGTCCGCTATATATACGACTTCATCTAAAGTGCTCTGCTGTGGCTTCTTTATGATAATTCTAACTTATTCAAAACCAAATAAATGAAAAAAAAGAAATAAATGCATAGGGCCTACTTCAGACCTGCGCTTAAGTGCTTTTTCCACGCAACTTATCATCGCAAGAATGAGAGACTTATGCAGAAAATGCACCGAAGCACAGGTCTGAATTCGGCCCATAATGATTCGGCCACATGCTGACATAATGGTGGGTATGCGATTTTTCTTCAGTTCCTCCCAGTGAATAATCTCTCTCTCTTAAACAAATAAGGTACTTATCAGGCTTCCTGGGTCCACAGAAGCACATTTCACTCGGAAAAAGAATAATTAAATTCAGTCTTACAGAATGTGTTGTGCCACCTGTGAAGAGAGAAAATATCCCACCTGACATTATGCTGAAAACTCATTCACTCTCCAGTTTAATCCCAGGGATTGTCAGACAATATTAAAACAGTATTACAGTTGCCCATCCAGTTTAAAATAAGCATACTCAGTCTTGATTTGTGCAATCACCATCCCGAGAGAGAGAGAGAGAGAGAGAGAGAGAGAGAGAGAGAGAGAGAGCGAGAGAGAGAGAGAGTTTTTGAGTTTTAACCCCACCTTTATTATGACATCACAGAACACAAACATAGCCTAGTAAACCAAAACACAGGAAAACCATCGGCACCTACATAAATTCACAAAAAAAACCTTCCAACACACAAAACCCAATACTCGCCCTAAAAAAAGGAACAAACAAAAAGGAAAAAAAACTAACAATCATAAAGCAAGAGAGACGGAGCGAGAGATTCAAGTTCACACACCCCTGCTCTCTCTCTCTCTCTCTCTCTCTCTCTCTGTCTCTTCCTCTCTTGCCTCTCTCCTTGAACATGGCATGATCTCTTCACGCACTCACATTATCTGACTGATTAGATCGGTTTTCTTTTCAGGTATCGCACACAAACCATGTATTCTTTTCAGGACAGAAGGGAACATAGCGGGAGTTCAGCACACCCCGCTGAAAGGCCATTGTTAAAGAGACTCCTTTACTCTTACTTTATTTTCGTTCCAAAGATCTCAGTTACGTTTAGTTCAAGGTTCAAGTCACACGGCGAGGAGCACTGAGGAAGCATAAGAAGAGGAAATAAGAGAAAGGCAGTCTTTGTGTGCGCGGTGCATATCAGGACTCAAAAGACGTTTCAAGGCACTTTTACAGCCTGACTGGCAGACTCTGGGACAAAACAGATCAGCGTCAGACTGACAGTTGTGAAGCACCTTCTATTTAAAACCAAACTGTGAGTCAAGGTCTGGTTTCTTTTTTTTTCCTTTCTTTCTTTGCCATGTTATAAAAAATGGGTCTCTAATCTGGATAACGGACTCATTTGGAATTGTGGAGAAATGAAAGAAATCAATATTAAAGCAGGGAGAGGCAGTGACGCTGGCTGCCATGTTCTTCATCAAGGCCGGTGTCATTAATAATGCTAATGGGTACACCGCTCTGTTTACTGAAAGCTAAGAGAAAGCCTAGGATGGAGGATGGTTCAGCGTGAATCATAAAACAACCTGAGCGAAAAGTGCGCTCCATAATTCACAGTGGAAGCTCTAAGGGTGCTGCATTATGTGTATACTTTCAAAATAAATCTTTTTTTTTTGTTCCTTCGAAGATTAATCTAAGCTACTGAAAAGACAAAAAAGTTCACAGCATTGCAGGCCTACAGAATCTGATTCAGAATGCAAAATATCAACACCCAAAAACTGGAAGAAAGAGGGTGAGAGAAAGAGATTGTTTCTCCTTGCTCTTGACCTCTAGGACAGAGAATATGTGGATTTATTTGGAGTGGAGTATGTGTGTTTGTGTGTGTGTGTGTGAGAGAGAGAGAGAGAGAGTGTGTGTGTGTGTGTGTGTGTAAGTAAGTGTATTTGTGTGACTGTGTTTGAGTCTGACAGTCAAATTCAGTCAGACTCCAGTCCTGGAGGACCATAGTAGTTTCTGCTGTTTCAGCATGTAAGTGCTTATTTTAAGTCATCGAGTCCCTGGACTCAAACTGATTGCTGATTGCAGGGAAGTCACACAAACCCGCAGAAACTGTGCCTTCCACGCATTGGGGTAGGACTGCAATCTCTATACTAGAGCTCTGGTTGACAAACAATAGTCTGAACTAACATAAATAATATTTTTATATAGGTGAAAACAGTCATTTCAATGATAACAGCAGGCCCCAGGAGTTACCCTTCTGCTGTTTACTGTCATAATTTTGGCTGAGAGGAGGGAAAATATTTCCTTCAGTCATTGAACGCATTCCACCGTACTGCTTAAAAGTCTCAACTGTATGGTAGTTTGTAGTGTGTAATTGGTGATGCATATACAGTGTGAAAAGTAGCAAGGGGTGGTGGTCACATGATCTGGAGGAACCTCATGTCACGGGGGCAGGTTGCTGTGATGGACTAATCGGTTTGGCCATTGGTCAGTGTGCAAAAAAGGGAAAAATTATTTTTTAAAAAGTCTCAACTGACCATTAATTTTTTTTACAGTAGTACTTGAAGATTGACATTTCAAACATTTTTGATGCCACACAGCTGTCAGCATATGTTTTAACTCTGAACACTTGAGTCAAAGAATAATGTTAAATATAGCCTTCAGTGCGCTTTTACTGTAAAACCTTGTGAGCTTTGAGTTTATTCATGAAACAGCCTCAGTTAACCACCATTAGAAAAGGTCAGAGGCACTTAATCCTATCAAAGTTTGCCCTTAATGTCAGCTCACAGTTAAATGTGAGCATTAGCTTGACGCCCACTGCAACTAACTTCGATGTCCTTTTGAAACGAACAACCTCACGTACATCCCTGCTCTTATTGTATATGAGGTGTTGCTATTAAATTATGAGTCTGGGCTTATCTTAGTCGAACCACAGCGCGCATAAGTGAACCACATGGTATACATTGACCAATGGGCAAGCATAAACAACCCCTAAAAGTTTCAGTCCAGTCACTTCTTCAGTTTGCTGTCACACATCACTTGAAGTAGACATGTTTTTCCGATTAGTTGTAAAAGTGGTCCACTCAAAAATCGAGCAATGCATCAATTTGAAATTTTTGGTGATATTGGTGACCCATGATACACTTCCTATTTCATCTGTCTGCTTCCATTTTGGGACACGATACGCAGGAACTGTCCTTTAGTGATTGGGAAACATGCAGATGACTTTGTTTATTTCTGGACATTCTTCCTCCTGACAGCTGAATTCAATGTCAAGATATCAACTCAGGAGATACTAAACAAACACCTTTAATTACACCTGCCTGTTAGAACAAATACAGCCTCAAACGACACACACGTCTCTTTGTCGGTGGGGGCCTGTAGCTACGATGAGTGACGTCAAAATCAGCTCAATCAAATGTAATTAATGAGAGCCAGTTCTTCAGGCTGGATTTGGGTAAAAAGGTCCCAAGGTGTTGGGGGGAAGGTGTTAGATCCCAGGGGAACATTTGAACCCCATGGGGTATGTTTATTCATGCTTTATATATTGGATTAATCCAAGACCCAAGACACTCAGTCGCTGTGCTCGGCCTGCTTTAGCATTAAAAAAAAGACTCTCAAGTTACAACCATTTTGCTACCAGTGGACAGGAGGCAGGTTGTCTGGAGTTCAGTCTTACTTGTCAACATAAAATCTATTCAGAAAATTCAATTCTTACCTAAATTAAATTCTGTTACTGCCATTTAATAGAATCAAACATATAACTTTGACTAGGAAATTGGCACAGAGAAAACTAATAATCCTGTTTTTTTTTTTTTTTTTTTTTTTTTTTAAGACATCTGCTTCTCTTATAAATGAAAAAAAAAAGAAAATGTTCTGATAGCCCTCTAAAAAAGTACTCACTAATTCATACTGTATCAGTGATCGCTACAGGGTGAACAGTTGATATTGTTTGGTTTTATGTTTAAGAATTTCACAGTTTTAATTATCCCCTTTTCTTTTCTTTGCAACCCTAACTTTCTAGAGAACATATACAAGACAAACATTGAAACATCAATTAATACATATCCAAAACGTATTTTTACCATTATAACCAACTGAGCAGACATTAGACTGGCACATGGAATTGGAAAAACCTGTCCAGGGTACTGTTAAGTCTAAAATGTTATCCTTGGGAACAGAATGACTTAACCTGAGATTTATAAGACACTTCAATCTTGGCAGTGTTCCTACATCACTACAGAAAGCAATGAAAAGTGATTTTTATAACCTTTACAGTTTGTTTCTTATTCTTGCTCTTTCATGAAAAAGTATCAATGTCCCTCAATGAACACAGGCTGAATGCACAGTGTGCTGTGGGAAGAGGTCTGCCTTTAGAACTGTGCTGGAAATATCTTAGAATAGATTCCATCCATATCCTATCAGCTGTTCTTGGTAGTGAAGCACACATTCAGGGAAATAGAAGTACATATATATCACTGCGAAGTCAAGACAGGTCAGTCAATCGGTAAGAAAACAGTCAATGCAATGGAAGGCCTGCTCGATCAAAAAAAAAAAAAAAAAAAAACGTTTACAACTTGCTGGCAAATGAATAATACAGGGTACAAAGAAAGCAAATGACTGCAGCAACAAAGCTCCCAAAAGAAATGGCTGGCGTTAACCTTAAAGAACATTTATAAAGACAGCTTATAACAGTTTTTTTTTTTTTTCATTAATTTGTTACCACGAGACCCAACACTAGAGAGGTGGTTTTGTGCTTTTGCTTGTAAAAGCACATCTCTGCCTGCAGCTTCAGCAGGAAGGGAGATCATTTTTCTGCGTTTAACTGAATCTAACTAGCTTGAAAACGTGCCGGTTGGCACAATGGTTCCAGAGATCTTTCTATAGTGCACAGACAGAAATCAAAACGGCCCCTATGGGCTTCTGTGCTCTCGCTAAGTACAAAACACAGCTTTTTGGCCAAAATTTCAGAGTACCCCTTTAAGCCACTATACAAATTAATAAACATCTATCATTTAAAACTGATTTACAAACACAGTTTTGCACAATTATCTAGCCAAACCATGTTTATAAATAAATCAATAAATAAATTATTTGACTTAATCATGACTGACAGGACAAAAGTAGAATTGCCGTCCTGAAAGATTATCACTACCTTCATATTAATGAGGGTGGATTTAGTCTCCCCTTAAAAGTTTACCTATTTCTATGTATACTTTTTGACAAAAGAAACACCACTGAATTTAAGGCTTTGAGTAAGCACTTCAAACTGGAGCGCCACCTACAAGAGATGGCAATTTCTCAGAAGCAGTACCTCACCATTGCTTCGCTAACGCCCCTGAAGTTGGGCAGCACTGTTGACATTATGCCTCTGTTCACCATTTATTACCGTTAGCCAGCCTGACTTATCTCTCTTGTACTGTGAAAACTTTCCTAATTCACAGGTTCATTTTTTTTACACTCCAGTGGGCTCCATGTGTCCTCGCCTCCTCCTCCGCTTTTCCCAAATCAACAGACTGCACTTATTCTGACCCCGCTCTCCAAAGGGTGGGGGGACTTGCTCATTTCAGGAGAAACTGCCTTTTTCTCTCCTGGACAAGGTTAATTTGACAGTTGTTAGCCCCATGCCCAACTCGCCAGACACTTCTGACAGGACAGTCAGCAAGGCCAAGGCCAAGAGGATTATGGGAGATTATGACAGTTCTCCTCCGCAGCCAGCACTCAGCACCCATGTTAATTGTGTGTTTTTATTGTAGCAGTTTTTAGGTTTGCTGCTATACAATACTCCACCAGAAAGTTTGTGAAGTCCTCCACTTTTAAGCATCAAGTATTTAAGTACTGTGAAAAATCTGATGAGAAATTTGTCATATTCTTATAAAATCACCACATGTCATTAAAAATACTTTTTTGGAAGAAATGCCATTTTTTCAGATGCCATTATCATGGTGTCCCACAGTTGACAGTCTATGAAGATTTATTTAAAACAAGTTTGGATTTGGATCAGTAAAAAAGCATGACAAAAAAAAAAATACAAAAGAGAAGAAACAAACATTGCAGTTTTTAGAGGGCAAAAAAGGTCCAGCATCATAGTCCCAACCGCCAAGTTTCAGAAACCACAGACAGACAAAAACAAAAAAAAAAAAAAAAGAGTGAGAGAGAAAAAAAAAAGCTTAATGATGCAGCTAACTGTGTGTGCATCTCAGTCTCCTGGCATTATGTTGAACTGCCTTGCATAATTTATTTGCAGAGCAGATGCTGTGTGGCATTCTGTTGCATAATTTATCCTAAGTGCCCCGCACAAGGGTAGAACAGCAGTTTATCCACTAGGGAGACAGGGCCACAGCTCCAAGGTCCGTTCTCCCACCCACTACCCCATACGTCACCCTTTCTTCCCCCCGTTATCAGCCATTACATAAGGCCCAGCGCCCTGGTGTTTCTGCACTTGTCACTGCAGAAAGAAGGCGCAAAGTTACTTTAGCTGGCAGCGCACGTTCATCGGGATTAGCCTTTTCCGAGGCTTTCCGAGAAAACGGGGCGAGCAGGCAAACACGACTGCGCTGGCACAGAACGAACGCAAAACCTAACACTCCAAAAAAGAGAGGAGTGTTTGAAGATCAAACTAATCTGCTTGCGTTCTGTGTTTGTTTGAGTGTTTATTTAGAAATTGGCGCTCTCGACATCTAATTCTCCCACTGATCAACAAGTAGGCCCGTAACCTCGAAAATCTGACTGGCGAGACAGACAGGAAATCGCATCATGTAATGCAGTCTTATCGTCTCGTATGACAGCCAGCGCTCTCTGATTCTCTGTAATCACGTGTAATGCCGTGAAATGCACTGCTGGCGCTGGGAAATGTCATCAGCAGTTTTCAGTAGAAGTAGATGAGAATGCGAGTTCACACTTCAATCAGACTCAATTCACTGTCAATACGCAAACACAAGAGGTAGCAAAACCTCTGGCTTAGCAACCAAAGTGCTAAAAGACACAAAAAATGAATAGTGTTATCGTGGAATGGGTCATTCTGGTGTTTTATAGCTAATTAGCTCAGTCCTTACAGATATACCTGCACAAGAAATTGTCAATATTGCTACCCGATCTTGTTTTTTGTTTGGTTTTTGTGTGTTTTGGTTTTTCTGTTTCCCCGTCCCTGTGCTTTTGTCATCATTTCCCCTTGTGTTGGCCCCGCCCTCCTTGTCACCTGGCTAGTTGATTGCTCATTTGTTTCACCTGCCCTGTTGTTCACCTATGTCTTGTTTGCTCGTTAGTCTGTGTATTTAAACCCTACTTTGTCTTTGTTTGGTGTGAGTTCATCTCTGTTGATTCACCTCTCAGTTACGCTACGAGCCTTTTGTTCCTGTTCTGCTGATCTGATCTTTGCCTGTTTTCCTGTTTCCAGTTTTTTGGATTTTGTTCTGTTGCCGTGTCTGTCTGGTTTGCCCCTTGCCTGTTTTCGACTTTGTTTGTGGATTCTGTTTTTGCTCTGATTGCTGTGCTCTTCTGGTTTTGACCCTGTGGTTGTTTTTGACCCGCTTTTTGGACCTGCCCTTTGTTTGCAATAAACTTCGGTTTATTTTACTCCTGTCTGCGTTTCAGTTCAAACTGAAGCCTGACAGAAATCCTCAAAAGACTCTGTGATTGGTTATCAGTGACCCTGTGGTGTTCAAAAAACAAAAACAGAACAAAAAAACAGAAAAAGAGCATAAGATGGATAATGACAATATATCCTATTTAGCCTGTTAAAGCTTGTCATTCACCTGAAAGTGTAAAAGATGCAACACTATCAATATATTAACAAAGACAAGGATGGATTGCTTGTTACTTGAACTGAAGAAGTTCTGAACTTGACCTTAATTGACTTTGATCCTTATTCTGGTTGTATTTCTGACTTTGATGGGATTCACAATTTTAAATAAATTGCTGGATTAAAAAAGTCATTATTTCATGTGCTCCCCATTTCAGACATGATTCTATTTCGCTAAACTTTTTAAAGTAGTGACAGTCAGACAGCCGCCTCTTTAAACAAAAGCCCTGGAAGCGGACAACCAAGCGACAAAACGACCGCATTTCTCGTTTGATTCCAACAGCTGCAGAAGCTAATCCTTCCCTCTCGCAAACAGCTTGATCCGTGTCATCCCCTTGCAATTGAGTCGAAAAAAAAAAAAAAAACCCACAAGAATCCCAGATCAGCAAAGAAATTAGCCTACTTAAAATGCAAAGAGAGGTCATCAAACCCAGGGCGTCTGAAAACACTTCCTCATTATTCTCAACTGCTGCTCTGGAATCACACAAAAAAGCTAGATATCTGGCCATAGCTATTATCCTTTTTTTTTTAATCTGTTCCATTCTCATTCCCCACTTTCGGAATGCATGTTTTCATTCAGTATGATTTTGACAGACGACCCCCGAGCCATATTTTTCTTATTAATTTGACTTTATTATTATTATTATTGTTCTATATTTGTAAATGCACCTGGAGATACCCTCTCAGGTACACATAATTGCTTGAAAATTCCCCAGAAAGAAGGTGATATGATAATGATTAGGCCACAATAAAATAAATTAAAAAATGGTATCTAGAATCATTTATTTATTTTTATTTATTTATCCCATTCAATCATATTTATTATCATTTTTTTATCTGTTTCATTATCCTTCCCGGGGCTCCCAAAACAGGCAGTGAATTTGAACTATGATGGTTTGTATAATGGCTGATGACCATTTTTCTCAGTGTTTTGTGTCCAGTCGATATAAAAAGGATGTATGCAGCAGCGGTGGGAGGGGCAGGTTAGGAGGAATATGATTGGCCCAAATCACATCTCATTGTGACCCACACCTTCCCAAAACCAAGTGAATCCTGGCAGCCATTTTGTTTCCAAATATCCCCATCAAACGTAATTCAGTAGCAATTTGTGGTAAAATTATGTCTTCTTTGTGGAACACGTTTGAATAAATAACTCATTTAAACCCCAGATATAATTTTTATGAACAAACATAATCAAAACCCATTATGTGAACATGCAGGTGTGAAATTTGTGTGTATCCCTACGTTTCTCCCACCAGATGAATTCTGATTGATCGTTCCATATTATCAGGCTGTAGCAGCCGCTAAAGTCGTTAGCTGGTCTCCCATCATAATAATGTCCTGCTTCCTCCCAGCAAATTGAATTATCTACCCTTGAAATTACATCTCTCTGATATGGACAGAGCTGAGCATTGGATGGATCGGGTGGCCCAGACAGACGCTTACGCCTTCCCGGGTCGAACCCGCTGTCTAACCGCTGGTCCCTCATTCTGATTTACCACCGAGGAGAGACTTATGAGGGAACGTCTGGCCGGTGGGGTCGACCGCCGGGCCGTCGCTCTGCGGTGTTTGTGGCGGTTTGTGGCCCTGGGGAGTGGCACGTGGACAGAGCGCTGAACTCGGATATGCTTCACTGGCCAATAGATCAATGCCTCGGTGCGACAGCGGTGGCGGCTCTGTGTCAGGACTGCTTTTCCCAGTGTCGCACGTTTGTTGAAAAACTAGCGCTGACCTCAGAGACCGGTCACCAACAGATCAATGAATCACTCAGAGATACAAACGGGTCCGTCATAGAAGAGTGACCAATTTATTTTTTATGTATTTACCTAACAATTCAAATACATGCACCATATACCCCCATTCCACCCTTACTTCCCACACTCTTTGAAGAAAAAGGTTCCATAATGGTTCTTCGCTTGTCCTGCTGGGGAACCCTTAAAGGTTCTTCTTTGATATGGATTTCACTCACAGGTTCTCTGTAGAACCTTATTCGGAGGGTTATATAAAGAACCCCTTAAAGATATCTGTATCTAAGATGAACCTTTAAGGGTTCCCCCAGTAGGACAAATGAAAAACCTTTAAAAGTAATAGAAATCTTTCCCTATTTTTTTTTTTCTAAGAGCATGACATGTTATTCTTCTAATCTTTTCACGGTTTTACAGAAAATTCAGTTGTCAGTGCATCAACCATTGTATTTTCACCATGGGGTAGGTAGCTCATTTGTTGAAGTTTATTTATTTATTTATCCATGGCAAAATTTTATAAGACTAAATGCAAATTACTTTTACCCCCTCTAGCACTTTAACACCCTTGTCCTGAAATCCATTCTGTGCTGTAAGTCGCTCTGGATAACAGTATCTGCTAAATGCCTATAATGTAATGTGTAATGAAAATTCCAACAGGCACAATTCACTTCACTGGAAACCAGGTGAATGTGTGAAATGGAAAACAGGTGAAACTGTGAAAATGCAGAACATTTCTATAATGAGCGAATGCTTGATCCTGGGGGTTTGGTTTGTTCTTGTGCGTGCTGTACTTTTCGCAGTTTTACAGCAGTCTTTGGATGTCTCCTACAGCACTCTCTTCAAGGAACTGAATGTCTTCCTTCCCGACTTCAGACCTCTAAAGCTTTCATCGTTGCATGATGAAAGCATTGTGTTCTGTGCACCACGCGTATGTTTTTTTACACAATTTGGCACTGATCCAGGATGCCACAGGAGAAAGACAAAACCACTTAAATGATTAAACTGTTACCGCTAACATAATCTGCAAAATTCTGAACATAAGACTTTCATAACACATTCATAACACGTGTATTACACATTTAACACAGGGATCCATCCAGGGATACATTTTGAAAATGTATTTTGTCTTTTTAATGTGTAAATGGATTTATTCTCTTAATCGCAATGGGCATCTCACAGTCAGATACTAACATTTTCTCACCCTATTACAGAGCTGAGAGAGGATTAGCAGATTAGCCTAAGGGGAGAAAACTGCCTTTTTTGACAGTTATAGTGTTTTGTTTGCTTTAGTTTTTTTTTTTCTCTTATTGTTCTGATCTGCCTTTTTCATACCATTCATTCTTTGATCATATCTACCTCCATGGTTTTAAAAATAATACAATTCTCTCTCTCCCTTGGTCTCTCTATCGCACACACACACACACACACACACACACACACACACACAAAAACCGGCTCCATTGACACCTCTGTATATTAAATTTAGGACCAATTACTGCTGCACAACTGGCTTAAAAATCAGAGCCGGGGGGTGGGGGAGGGAAATGATACAGCATACGACTCCTTTACGCTTCGCCAAGGTAAATTCCAGGCCTGGTTATGCTGGCTGCCCTAAACAAAGGGCCCTGGATCACCGGATATTTCACATACATCAGCATTTCCCAAGCCTCCTGTCTCCTTGAAACGCATGACCTCTCTAGTGCTGTGAATGTCTAGCCGCATGACCATGCTAACCGAGCCATTGAATCCGCCTCTCTGTAACATTATCAGGTAAGAGCTGCATTTTTAATTTGTTTCTTCCTTTTTTTAATACAAAGATCAGTGAAATATATAGAAAAATATAGAAAGGATCTCTCCACTAAGATAACTGACGCAGGTTTCATCCATTACGTCTTCCGCAATGAATGGACATGTCTTTTAAAAGCATAGTATCTAGTTCTAGTCCAAGCCAGCCAACCTTCACACGTTCAGCTCTGAAAGCAGACTGAATCCCCATAGTGCATACGCTGGACTTGTCCAGTCCAACATATCACAGTGCATTGCTGCTCAGTAATTTTTGGAATTGACTTAGCCTCTTCTCTGCCCTCAAATTGCTGTGGTGGAAGGTGGAACAATCTTTCCCATTCAGACAGAACCTGAGAATCTCTGGTCATTTTCCATGAGGGATTGAAAGTACCGCATTTCAGGCCATGACTGAAATGAATGTTAAAAGGAAATACAACTTCTTCCTCCTCTTTTTTTGTGAAATCCTGGGTGGATTTTTTTTCAAGCCATTTTGAAATGCACTTACTATCAGCTCCCTTGTTTCAAAGTGCATTCTGAAAGCTGAATTGGTTAGTGTGGCTGTACTGATGCACACTGCTGTGTATTTATCTATAGAAAGCGATGCCCTTAACACTCCACAGTAACATCCCCAACAGCCACAGCAAAACTGTTTTGATTGGATTTACTCTGAAGGAGAGGGAATGCATCCAAGCAGAGATGTAGTCTTTAGTGAGCGAGGTGATCCGGTGCATTACCCCTGGTTAGCCCGTGGTGCTTCTCTGCTAGGAACAAAAGAAGAATGTTTTGGAGAATAATGGCTAAAGAAGATGTTTTGTCCACACTGCCAAACCAAAACTACCTTGGCCTTTTTCTACTATAGACCCAGTCTTATAGGTGTTATAGAAGGAGGTTGCGGTGATGTGAGGTAATGTGACCATTTATTGTTCCACATCATGCTTTCAGCCCGCACATGGCCATCCAGAAGTGCCAGACGGACCACGGACGCAGTGGAGCCAGGGGGAGGGGAGGTGGAGGGGGAGGGGAGAGACGCTTTGAAACACGGTAAAAATAAAGCCGTTCTGACAGGCATCGCCACTGGAGGAAGTGATGTAACAGCTCTGAGTCTCACACCTGGCCGTTTTCAAGCTGAGACCACCGCTGTAGCTAGCAGAGATGTACACAGCAACAACAGATCAGTAAACAATGAAAAAAAAAAAAAATAATAACCATCTCTTGACACAAGACTAGATACATTGGGGATTTTGGCTGAGATTACATTACGGTTACATTGCATTACGGGTACAAACAATTAGCAACCACTCTCTTCCAAAGGACCCTCATAATGTGAACAAACCAGAGTTACAGTAATATGAGTGACAGTGATACTGGCCTGGCTAACGAAACTCTCAAGACCAAAGACAGTGTGTGTGCAAGATCATTAAAGTACTAATGTGGGTTAAAGTGCTAATGACGATGAAAACGGTCTGCACTGCCTCATGTACTACTTAAGTTTATGTAAATAAATGAATTCATGAATAAATAATGGACTCTCTAGCTCTCCCTCAACAGCTGGTGCGCACAGACTAAATTCAAACATCGTTTCATCAATCACGTGCTTTGAAGCTGTGAGCATGACACCAGTAGATTCACCCACTGATTAGACAACATTAGAACATCTCCTATGAGGTCACCACAAGACATTCTTTGACTGACATTTATAAAATTATCAAGAAATGCATCTTTAATGTCAAATCATGAAACTCTTGTGGGCTGATTTTTACATGGTAACAGAAGTTTACATGGAGCCCAGAAACATTTCCCACCCTTCTCTTCTATGGCTATTTCTCACATATGTCACAGGGAGTCAGATCTCAGCATAGCTGTATGAGAGCATAAAGTACATCAGTAAGCACCTTGGGGGGGCGCAGAATGGGTGTCACTTTCACAGTTTTGGTGGAAGAACCATCTTTGTAAACAATAATCAACGACTTATGCAGGTAAGGGAATTCACACACACACTCACACACACACACACACACACACACACACACACACACACACACACACACACACACACACAGACTACTCTGTAAACTTTAAACATAAACATCAAAGATAGATAGTTATCCATCAGGTCCACAAATGTGCCTCCCTGATACACATTAACCTGCAGAAACGTTGCGTGTCAGCGGTTTACCTGTAGATTGATATTTCCCTTTCCATAATCAGAGTGTTCTGGCATTTACTTTTCTCCATCTTACATTCACCAGTGCCTGCACTTAAAGATTTGACCTTTATTCTCAAGGCTCAGCCCTACAGGCCTCTGGACAAAATGGACTCATGACATTTAGCTTCATTTATGAAGATTAGCCAATTGGTCCTAACCTCTGATCCTTTCTTCACGTTAAATATTGACACGTAACAAAAAAAATCATTCTGACACAAGCTGATGTCTTAGCATATGGAGTCTTAGAGTTAGGTTCAGGCTATGGTGAGTGGATTACAGTGATATTGAATGGATGTGCTTTTCTAGAACATAAATACCATAATTTACCATACTTTACCGCTTACCTACTGTCTTCTTTGCTCAATCCATTACTACATAGATTTGAGTGTCATTGTGAACTACTATTTACTAGGGGCCTAACTTTAGTGCACTTAAGTGCTTTTTCCTCGTAACTTATCATTGCGAGAATGAGATACTTAAGCGGAATGCACTTAAGCGCAGGTCTAAATTTGGCCTTCGATGCACTAATTGCATTTCCCATGCACAGAGCTTTGATACAGCAGAAATAAATATTTGAATATTTGATAATCAGAAAATATGCCACTATAACACAGCTATCACCAGGTTATTTTCATCGCAAAATCTTTTACGGGCTAACGTACATATATGTACATCTGTATGAGTGTGTGTGTGCGTACTTGTGTAAGTGTATTTTTTGTTTGAGACGTAGCATATTTGTTTGACAGCATAGCCTCGCAGGTCAAAGCGCCAGCAGATGTTTTTCTTTCTCCTCCCATGGCCTGGTTTTGATGATTTCTGACTAAGCACATTCGTAATTGCTGTCGCATCACTTTCGCGTCTTGCAGAGCCGCCTCCGTCGTAGGACTGTGAAATTAGAAACTTAGCGCGAGGCAGGTTTCCTTTCCTGACCTAAAAGAAGGGTCCGGCTCTGACTCTCGGGTCTGAAGTGAAAAGACCGTCTCTTAATCAACAGACAATGGACAGAATGAAGAAAAGGAAAGGAAAAACCTGCTTTGCTCACCTATACGCCACCGCAGGTAGCAGATGTGATGGCACATGCTACCTTTGCCTTCAGCTAGTCATTGAGAGTCACGTGGTTACTGTGCAGCTAGAGAAAGCCATGCGTTTTCACACCTAAGAGAAGACGGCAGCTGTCTGACTAGATACCTGACTAGCATTACAGCGTGGCTGTGTGTGCTATATTTTAATTCTGAACACATCTGAAAGTTATAAAAAAATTACAGTTGTACATTTTATATACCATCATATAATGCAGTGCAGGATGGCTGAAGGTTCACAGCCACTCTACCTCTGAATCCTGTACATTCACGCGTGTATCATATCACTGTTTATATCTTTTATATACATTTCCTGTATTTTCTCAGGAGGTTGTTTGGGTCTTAGCCTCGGCAGATACACAGCCTGCAGATCGGTTTTGGTATCTTTATTTTTTCCTTTCTTCTTTTTTTTTCCCCCTTTTCTGCAGCAGCTTCCCAGTCAATAAGGGAAGTCTCGGGAGGGCTTCAGCACAGAATCACAGGGTAGCGTGAAGCTGCAGTCTTCATCTCCTCTGAACTTGCACAGCTTTCAGAATGTTTACACATTCTATTTAGTCTTTTTTTTGGTAAATATGATAGAAAATTCAGAGAGAGCTTGCACAGGAAGCTTATATTATAGCCTTCTGTAATCACGATGGACATCACCAAAATATGATGACAATGACATTTATTTTCATTATAGTAGTGTATAGTATTGCTGTAACATTATTTAGATAATTGAACATATATTATATAATATAATACAATATAATATATATCATAAAAATATAAAATAAGAGTGAGAACTTTGCATATTTTTTTTTTTTTTTTTTGCAATGAAATGGAGATAACGATTTATCTGATAAATATATTTGTCTTTTAAATAACAGCTGCACAGACTGACAAATGAGCACTAACATGATGCATTCAGCGTCAGACATTGGGAAGTAAAATTGAAATTCAGGTCTGACAGACGCCTAAAGAAATAACTGAGAGATGTCTGCAATCACTAATCGACGGTTTTACCTCAACAAGGCCTGTCTGACATATGAGGTCAGTTGACTGTGAGTGCCGACATGGTTTCCTGTCAGAGGGGGAGTCCAAAGGAAGTGGCTGGCTGGGGACTCTGGGATATGGGATATGAGTTTTCGGGCGGAGACCCTCTGCTGATGGAGCATCTGTGTGCAGGCTAATGCCGCTGCACAGAAGATTCATCAGCTGGCACCGCCATCGCTCGTCTTTACCCGCCCATGCCCTTATACCCCCAGCCCCCTGCCAAACCCCCACCCTGCCACCAGTCTCATCCTGACTAAGACAGCGGGGAGATGCAAGCAAGCTCTGCAATTTTACACTGCCTTCTGATCTCACATCCAGCGCACAAACCTGCCAGTGCTCTTCTCTATTTGCATTACAAAAAGATTGCACATATAAAAACGTTTGCATTTCATTGGGAGCCAAAATGAGGACACATGTTGATTGAAAACAGACTTGAGTGTTCATGTGTTCAAATGAAAATTAGGGACTTAGCAAACATGGAATAGAAACATGTGTCAGTTTAACAGTGACTGGAAATCCAATATAAAAAGTACATCTAATCAAACTATGCAATGCAGAAACTGATTTAGACACAGCATCACCTTGATTAGGTGCAGTAATGCAAAGATGAAATTACTATCCACAGACAGTGCCATACAGAAGCAGAGGACAAGAGTACATATTTGTTGGGGAAACCAAAAAAAAAAAAAAAATAAAAAATCACATATGGACCTGTTTTCCTAAAATCATTATTTTTCACTCAAGGGACATATCTTGAATGTTTTTTTTCTTTACTGCTAACATGAACACAAGTATGAGTCAAACCTCAAACATAAGCTTATGTGGAGCTGCAATTCAGAATCGCCAAGATCACACACCAGAGACTGACATGGACACATGCATAAGCATATATGCACAAACACTCATGCACGGACACATGTGCGCACACACACACACACACACACACACACACACACACACACACACACACACACACACACAACACACTTCCCCTGTCCATGCAGACACTTCAGTTTCACATTAAAATTGAATGACATCTTTTAAAAGCCAGTCCAACAAAAGATGCATTTTGTGAACAGTGAAAGCACATTATTTTAAACCTGTTTCGGTCTTTACTTCATTCCTTTTTTAAAAGGGAAGCGCAGCTTCTCTAAAAGCTACCCGACAATGCTTTCTTCCTTTGTCTCCACGGAGATATTGTCAATTACGCCCCACACAACACCACATAAAGTGGTTGGAGAGGAAGGATGAAGAAGGAATCCATTGTGGCTCCTACTTTTACTATTGTTGCTTCAAAGATGCTCTATAGCAGCTTTGTTGATGGCACTGCCAACTACAAATATCGCCACCAAAAATGGGTTTTAATTAACCAACAGAAACCAAAGATATAAACTGAGATAAATATCAGTTCACACAGATAAACAACAAAGCAACCTCAACAAAAATACACAGTGAATTATATCCAATGTTGTACAGAATTTACAAATGAAAAGAAGAAGAAAAAACAGAAAACAAAACACTAGCCAGCTGTATTTGCACTACTTGCACTCTCTCCTTCAGAGATAAATGCTTCTTTCCACAAATGAAACCCTCTGGAGCACAACACAAGCCAAAAACATTATTTTAAATTTCCCCTTCAGTGGAAATCAGGGCTACATTTCCCCTTAAAATCAATGACTAATCAATCAGTATCATATGTTATGCTCTTTCAACAAAATTATGAAAGTAACTCTTTAAATATTGCTTTAATCTAAATCTCACTTTAACCATCATGAAGTCATTCTTTAATGATGAATATTCAATGAGCTACCATACAAACCCTGCCCCCAAGTATTATTAATATATAATAATAATAATAATAATCCACCACACCCCAAATATTGAACAACAATTCCATCGATAGCAGACATAATGTGTTTAGCTAGTTCATATGTACTTCATACAGAAAACATTATGGCAACAGACGGAAGGCAACATCAGAAAGTGTCATGCCATACACATTTGAGCCAGAGTCAGATTATGGCTCAAAAGATGTCGACCAGCCCTTTTTTTCCCAAAATACATGATGCAGTTTCCATAGAAAGCCGTTGTGACTGGTCTCCTTACCTGTTTTGGGATCGACAGAGAAGTATGGCTGTCCTTGCAGGATACTGTATACCACTCTCGCGCTGTTTCCATAGGTTGGGTCGTCAGCATCAGATGCGGTGACCTGGAACACTGATGTACCTGTGTGGGAAGAGGAGGAGGAAGGGAAGAACGGGGTTCACTGAGTGGCAGAAAGATGACAACATATTTTAACAGATTCATCACCAGATTTAATAGTTTGCAGATTAATAGACTGTGTGTTTGTGTGTGTGTGTGTGAGAGAGAGAGAGAGAGAGAGAGAGAGAGAGAGAGAGAGGAAAGACTGTATACAACTGAGGCTGAACATTTTTCTTTCAATTACATTAAAAAAAGGTTTGAACTCTATGCAGAATTAGGTTACCTTGGGATTTGTTTACCTTGCTTACTTGTAAAGATTTGAGATAAACCACAAGACATTTCAAATTACCTGAAGATGGAGAGAAGACTGGCATTGCCTCAGGTGTTAGCTTTTTACCCGTCTACTTGGTAAATATCTTGAAGTTTTATTTATTAATTTCTGGCAGCCTTTCTCCACTGAATGTCAGTACCCCTCACACTTCAAACAATATCATCTGTAAGTTTATAAAACTCAAATCAGCCTGTGTTTTTCAGCTCTTATTGAATAATTTCTTTTGAAATCACTGACACATATTCTAGTAGAAGTAAAAAAAAAAGAAGAAAAAAAAACTGTAAATTCTGTAGATGGCCAATTCCCTGTGGAAATGCCATATGGTATGGTATAGGTTCACAAAATCGATGTTTTCAAAACATATTAATATATTTCACACAATTACCTAGGTTCACATGTTGAATTATGTGCTGTTATTTGCATATTTGACAGTATATAGTTGAGTTGTTGATTATGATGTGAAATATATATATATATTTTTATTTATTTATTTTTTTAAGATTTTGATGCTTTCATATTCAGTTAGGGCTCTGAATCTTGTTCTGTCTCTGCTCTGCCAGCACCTGGCGAGGAAGTGATGCAAAATCCATCACACCTGAGCTTCAGCACCCTGGAGAGCTCCAAGCCCTTGCTCTGAATCAGCTGACACTGCACCTGCAGGTAACCGAATGCCAGCGGTACATGCAAGCTGCTCGCCTGAAGGGGTATTGAGCGCGCCCCAAAACTCGCCCTCTGATAGTCCCCCTGAGGCTTAAACAAGGGCAGGACAATAAGTGTTTTCCCCCTACCCCACGTTCAGATCACTATTAGTTACACATTTGTTTACTTTTTCCCCCAAAGATTCTAGAGAGGATTTAAGCAGTATTTATTTAGCTTTACATAACCAGGAAGGCCAGCTGAGAACTGAATTTGCATTTGCGCTGTTGTCCTGGGGAATCAATATGGGTTGGGACGGTGAGGGCTTGTGTTAGCCAATCAGACGAAGGTGGATGAGTTATGTTGGCCAATCGGACAAAGGGGGAGTTATGTTGGCCAATTGGACAAAGGGGAACGAGTATGTAGCCAGATGTGCAGAGCCAGCAGCTGAGGGAATATAAGCAATGGTTAAAGGAACTATTATTAAGGGCCAGGGGATCTTTAAGGTCTTCGGTGAGTCAGGATTTCATTTTGTCTCATCTGAAGAGAGGCACCTTATGCGGCACAGTGTCCCTATCACTGTAATGGCGCAAAGGATTCCTATTCGGCCCAGAGAGAATATCACTCTCTACTGTCTAGCCAACACCCCTTTCAGCTTCAATTTGCCTTCCGTCCACGTGCTAACCAAGCTGACATCAGTTTAGCCTTAGAAGGGCACAGAACAGTACTTTTATGGCCAACAGCAAACCGACAAACCGTGGGCCAGCGTTACCTTTGAACAGACAAATAAATAAGCACACACAGATTAAAATTCTGCTTCACTTCTGGCTCTTTCATTCACACTTCACACACTGTCACACTGTTTCGCTGCCTTGTGTTATCACCAGCCTTTTCCATTAGAAAGCCTGACATTTTGATATCTTATCTTGCTGCCTGATAATAATAATTAGACAAACCATGACAAAATATGAATAAATAAACGCTAAAAGGCATCTTATAGAGGACACACTGCTAGCAATTAAAATGTGCAAATATCTCCGACTCGGTGAGTGTTCCTAGAAGTGTGTCTCTACCAGGGCTTTGTCTGACCATGAAGGCCCTGAGTTCCATAGTGCAAACAAGCCTAAACATTTAGCCTGAAATCAGCAATTATCCCTCTGTACAAATGGATAGCAAACTGATGCTAGCTGCAGTGTATATGACTCAAAGGGAACCACATATTGATTTTTTTTTTGTTTAATTGCTTAGTTCGCCTGCCTTGTTTTATGAGAAACCCCAGTCTTCTCTGACAGGTAACATTGTACTTAGCAACATGGATCATATCACTTTTATATGCAGTATGTTTTCAATGGCAACAAAATCAAACTCTACCTTCCCCTTCCTCTCTCTCACTCCTCACTAGGTATACATATCAGTTAGCCAGACCCTTTCTGTGTGGAGTTTGAGTGTTCTCACATTGCTGCCTTGGGTTTTCTCCAGGTGTCTGCCCGATGTCCAAATGCAAGCAGAACAGGCGGATTGGACCTGCCAACATTACCCATTGCTATAAGCCCATGCATGTTTGTGAGTAAGAGTTTGTCTGTCTGGCCCTGTGATGGTCTGGCGACCTGTCCATCTTTGTGTCTCTCTGCCTTTTGCCCAGTGCATGCTGGGATAGGCTCCAGTAAACCCATATTGGACGGTGGCTGTAATGTTGGTACACTCTCAGCACTCATGTCACATATCCCCAGGTTTTGCTGTGTCCCGTTCCATTATTTCCCATCTGTTAGCTTCCTGTCCACCCGCCTGTACTGCCGGCCAGGCCAGCAAAACATTTAATGCACAAATTGTCCATCTGAAATAGGATTAGCACAGCCCAGCCCAAGTCCTCTCCACACTCAGTCCCTCTGTGAAAAGAGACCTCTTGCAGCAGATGGGAAGACTTCCTCTCACAACACAAGCAAAGAGAAAACAAGAGAATTGTTCTGTATCTCAGACGCATAACTGGCATCTGCACAGTACTCATGACCACCGTGCATGTTTGTGTGTGGATGAATTTCTATCGGTGGGTCTTTGTATGAAACGGTTTCCAGGGTGCTTTGCCAGCACACATTTTACAGATCCAGAAAAGCAATTTTATAACCTTACAGATAAGACTCATGGTAGCAGGTAACACTTTAATAGGGTGTAAACCTGTGCCTGTGAGACTTATGACATGGCAAAAATGAGACAGATTTTATGTATTTATGTATTATGTGGTCTTTATAACATCTCCTTTGATGCTTGCATTCTGTCACATAACACTTTTCTCATACACTATCCTTGTTAGGATGGAACACCTTGTTGATTAAATTGTGGCTAATAGCTATTATCACTAAAACAGCAAATGCAGCATTAATCACAATATAACTATACTAACAGTATATTGAGAATATGAAAATACTTGGTATTTTAGCCATCATTGTTATTGTTGGTATTCATTACATTTTCAGTCATATATTTGTTTCATTTTTGTTTTACGATATGGTGCAGTATATCTCTTTTCCTATGTTATTTCACACTTTTGAGCTATGTGATGATTAGGTTTCCTTTCAGATATCTCTTTGCCTTTTTATTTTGTCAATTTTGAGGCTAATTGTAACTTTGTAAGGTATCTAAGTTAAATCTCAGGCAGTAAATCTTTCCAGACTCACAGAACTGCATGGACTCTGAGCTTCAACACCCTGGAACATCATCTTACTCCACACTTTATCACATATGACTTTTTTTCTCTGTCAGAATGGCAAATGTGAAAGCATATTTCAAAAGAAAACTGGCAGGTTGTACTTTGTTTGGTACATTGAAAGCATAAAGCAGTACATCGGTGTATATCGTCACAGAAAATGTTTGGCACTCAAAAAACAAACAAACAAACAAACAAAAAAACAAATAAATAAATAAATAAATAAATGGCTTCTAATTCTAATAACAAATGCCTCTGAAATATGTCAATGTTGTCTGTCAATGTTGGCTTGGGATGGTCTCATTGCAAAAATTAAGACACTGGTCTGCAGTGAGCTACCCTATGAAATCCAACACTGCAAGGAAATTCCCACAATGCACCACAACCAAGAAATCACCCAGGACAGCAGATACAGCATCCACAAAACATTCAAGACATCCTTCCTTATTCTCTACCTGGGATGTTGCTCGAATTGAGGCCCTACTGGGGCACAGGCCCACAGCGCTCACATCCTCATACTTGCAATTTATGATACATTTTTAAAAACTAGTTATTTTTCATGATCATTTATGGGGACACAACAAATTATTACTGGGGCATGTGCCCCAATAAAAAAGGTCTGGTGATGCCTAGAAAAGAATACATGAAATATTCACACACTACCCTTAGCAAGTACATGAGACAAGGCATCAGTGTTAATTACACATTACTCAGTAGAGTATACAAGGCAATCATACACAATCCCTATCATCCGGAACAACTGAGAGGACATTAAAACTGTGAAATTTTCATCTACTGCACAAGCTAGTACAGAAATAATTGGGTGGCATTGTTTCTTATTTAACAAACTACATTCCTTTAACTCAGATTAATTTCAAAGTTGTAGCACTGCTTTTTTTTAATCAGACTGAACACCAAACAGACAGTGCTTTGGAAGGTGTCATACAATTTAATAATGGCTGTTCATAGCATCAACAATGCCCTGGACTGATGTCACACAAGGCACTATGAATGCTGTATGGAAGCATAAGTGTTATGATGTGTGATAAGCATCATTATCTTAAAGAATCACCACTACACACGCTCTTAGAAAAGTTCTTACTAGCACCTTTGGAGGCTCTTCATTTGTCCCACTGGGGGAACCCAATAGAAGATTCTTCTTAGATATGAATACCTTTAAGGAATTCTTTATATAACCCTCAGAATAATGTTACAGGGAACCCTTGAGCAAACTCAATGAAAGAACGATCTTTATGGGTCCCCCAGGAGGACAAACAAAGCGCCCTTAAGGATTAAGTGATTGACTTCCCATATCAGTGGCATTTAACTAAATTGACTTGGATGTGTGAGGTCATACTGATCCTGGTGCCTTAGTCTCCAAAGAATAAATTAGTGCAAAAATTTGTTTTTCATGCTGCCAATATTTGACTGTCAGGAATGTATTGCTATTAAATCAACAATATACACTGTTTGCTCCACATGTTTTCTGCTCACAATTTTTTTTTTTCTGCCTTCAATCCCTTCATAAATGAAGTGATACCTGTACAGCGTACAGATTACTAACTAGCACCATTCACCCGTTACAGAAGACAGGACTTTCAATTGCACCCTCTAACTCAGCAGCAAATGAAGGAGTACTGGGCAACCCGGTTCACAGTGCACTGTAGCCAGCAGAGCTATGGCAGCTGCCTGCTCTGACTGAGTTCCATCTGGGATTTTTAATTGTTGCTGGACCTAAAACAGCAAACACTTTGCCGGAGGTTACAGATGAACTTTTGGCTGATTAATTCTGATCCATTGATGCTCTCATTCAGTTTGACTCACATAGCGGGGAGATGCGTGCACACTCCTACACCCTTCAGATGCACGCACACACGCACGCACATATGCGCACACACACAATCACACGCATGCACACTCCTACACCCTTCAGATGCATGCACACACGCACGCACGCATGCACACACACACACACACAATCACATGCATGCAGACTCCTAAGCCTTCCAGATGCAAACACACACACACACACACACACACACACACACACACACACACACACACACACACACACACACAGTCAGTAACGCTGTTTGAGTCATTTCTTTTCTGTAATTTTACCGTTGGTTTAGTTCAGTTGTTTTCATTTGATTTGGTTTTTTCGTTTCCCTGTCCATGTGCTTTTGTTTTCGTTCTCCTTTAGTGTTTGCCCCGCCTCGTTTGTTACCTGTTCAGTTGATTTCTCATCTGTTTCACCTGCCCTGTTGTTCACCTGTGTCTCGTTTGCTCGTTAGTCTTGTGCATTTATACTCTGTTCATTCTTTAGTATGATGCAAGTTTTTCTCAGTGTATTGTTACTTGTTGCGCTTTTTTGACCATGCCCATTTTAATGTTTTTGTCTCTTGGATCTGCCTGTATCTGTTTGCTGAGTCTTCTGTTTTTTTTTTTTTTTTTGCCTGTCTGCCCTTGACCTCTCTTGTTGCCTTGTGTTTATTTACCTTTGCTGTGCCCTTTTGGTTGTGACCCCTACTTGGACTTGGACTTACTGTTTACTGTTTTGGTGATTTCCGGCCGCTTAATAAACTATGGTTTATTACCCATCTCTGTCGGCATTTGGGTCATTCTGGGTTCTGACAGGGCATTTGGGTCATTCTGGGTTCTGACAGACACACACACACACACACACACACACACACACACAAGAGGGCTCTATATCTAAAGGGAATATGTGATTATGCTCACCTCACATGTCTTCACACCAGCTGTTTGATGCTGCTGGGTGTTTTCATTTGCAATGGGCAAAGCCCGGCTTCATGGTTTCATAAGACAGCAAACACAGCTCAGCATATAGCCTCATTAATGATTGAAAATAGGAGCTCTTCAGACGAGTGCAGTGTACCCACCACAGGTTTAGGATTTGGTGGCAGGGCTAAGGGTGCTTGGAAACTGACCCCTCTGCCCTCCTACATCATAGGGTTCTAGGACAGCAATGCTTAAGTCACAGATTCAATTCCATGGTAAGAAATTTATCCAGAAAGGTCTCTCTGTAATACAGAGTTGCTTTATATGTTATATACTTCTGGGATTCTTGTCTTCAGATTCAATTGGGTCAGGGCAGTACAGTAAGATACTAGCAACAGCAATGCTTAAATCACAGGATCAATTCCTTAGCAGGGCATGTGTCCAGAAAGTTCCCTCTGCTTTATATTTGGTATAATTTGGGATTCCTGTCTTCATACTCATTTGGTTCTCTGAACACAAGTGACGAATGCCTTCGACCTGTCTGTGTTGTATCTCAAACACTCAGAGTATGAAAGTCACTGACAGCACTGGCCTCTGCTGCTGTGGTTGGCTGCAGAGTGAACAGCTTTGATCAGCTCTGGTTCTGGTCATTGACATTTCTGACCCCTCTCTCCTGTAGAATCAAATTATTTATAATCTATTTTTTTTTTCTTTCAAAAAAGTGCGTCTTCATTACTGTTATTCAGCTTCTTTTATGATTGATGACCTCTCAGGAGTTACCAGCCAAATAAAATAACACACTGCCATGAGATGCACCAAGAATATAACCACCTAAACCTGAAATGTTTAGTAAGAAGGGTTGTAACTAGGAATAAACTGCCTTTTTCTTCATTGTCCAATCAGAGAGGGTTTGAGACAAGGGGAGGGGGCTGATTGGCTCGTGCTGTCTGTGAGCTCAGATCCCTCAGCCATTGACAGAGGACAGTCCAATGCCATGAGACAAGAGAGCTGGCCAGAGACGTCACGTCCGAGCGTTCCTTTGGCACATGCTTAGTTAATTATTCCAGACCTGGAAGCGAGCGTGTCACTGGCAATTAGCCACATCACACGATCCGTTTTCAAGCCGAGGCGTGTCGGTATCAATGAACCCTGTGGGGTCCACCCCACTGCGGGAGTGGGGAACTGGATAGCACTGCAAAACTGATGCCGTAAAGCAGGCATCGTCAAAGACACAGGGAAAGACTAAAGGAGTCATTCATTCATTCATTCATTCATTCATTCATTCATTTTATTTTATCTGTGGTTTTTCTTTTATTTTTACTTTTGCTTTTTCATGGCTGTGAGACTCAGTGAGAGGAGGATTCTCAGATGTGGGGGTTTATCTGAGGATGGGCGCTAGCCTTCTCTGCTGCTGTCAGGCCAGTGTGACCCAGGCTTCACTTCATATTCACTCCTCAGCATAAAATCATAAAAGCTGCCATCCATGTATGCACAATAATATAAACCATCCTTTTTCTGGGTTACCTGGCCTTTTATCATGATTAAAAAACATACACACAGAAAATGTGAAAACACACAAAGAGAAATGGGGGTATCATCTGTCAGAAAAGTACCCTGTGAGGTACATAAATTGGTGATAACTGTGGACCTTTGTTTCATTATTAAGATACAAAATCAAATGTACCAATGTTCAAAGGTACAGTGCTTGTACCCTGCTAGGGTACAGCTGGTGGGACAGCATTTGTATTCTTTTAGGTCCATTCCTGTACCTTGATTTCTTAATGTGCACCTCTGAATTTGTCTCAGGTAAAATGTGTACAGAGTAATCAGAACATTGCTCCTCCCTCATTGATGGGATCTGTCGAGGGGTCGAGTGTCAAATTTACACTGCGCTGATTTCGATAGGACCTAATTTAATCATTCATCCACCTTTATGTCCATGCAGCCAATCAGACACTTTGCATCTCCCAGTTACTGTTTCCCGGCAACTGCATCCAAAGGCAAGTGGACTTGCCCCAAGCACAGGTAGACTGACTCAGAGATATTCACACTGGAGACATCCAGCTCTTAAAGTGACGTCTCAGCAACATCCTCTTTGAGTCAGTTAAACCACTTTTACATATGGCCGCAGGGATCGATCTAACCTCCATTTTCATTGTATATTAACACCAGGTCTGCTATGAAACTTCTGCTGAGATAATGCTGCCAAGGATGCGGACTTGCCAATGACAGTGTAGCAGACAGTATTGGGCAGGCAATATTTATTATATTATGCTCACTCAATAAAGTGGTATGTTTATCTTGTAGATGGCATTGATAGATGTTTGATGTGAATGGATACTGTGGATCGATTCTATTTTAAGGGCACTAGATTGCTGTGAATAACTGCTTCACATGAATATAATGATATACAATAATACTAATAATGATCCAGCCAATTTTTATACTGCAACCCTTTTAGACATATATGATACAAACTACACTTTATGCACAGTATATATACATACTTAGCAGTCTGCATTCAACATTTATAACTTAGTCATTACACCATATAAAATCTTTATAAATTATTAATACACATTCAGGACTGCTGACTATTACTTGGAGTAACTTTGAATATTTGATAAATGACCTTCAGTTGCATAGTGTGTTATGCCACACTGAGTTACAGCAAATTACAGAAGTTTTATGCATGATTTCTACTTGATTTCCAACAGCAAATACAAGTCTCACCAAAACCTTGTAAGTTGTGACATACCTTTTAACCATCCTGAAACAGCCTCTTTTTGCATCTATATTGTCATGTACTGTACTTCAGCAGGAGCTGAGTGATCTTAATATGTTTCTTTCAGATTAGACAACTAAGACCTATCCCCACAGCATTAGTCTGGTGGCAATTTAGTCAGTGAACCAAGGCTCTGTCACCACCTATCTCTCTGTACTTTTAAGTTCTTGGGACTTACGACTGTAACACCATTAAGGACATTATACAGCTAACCTTTTGACCCCAGACTCTAACAAGTGACAAGCTAGCAAGTCATAATATGCAGCTGCCAATAACGTCGTCAGAAACCCTCACAGTTTCAAATACATCTTTCTGGCTCACTCGTAGAGGAACACTGGTTTCTAAAGAGTTCTTTGCTTGTCCTTCTGGGAGTTGGGACAGCCCTTAACCTCACGGCTTTTACTCACAGGCTTTATTCATAGGTTCTCTGTAGAACCTTATTCTGATGGTTATATAGAGAACCCCATTAACGATATCTGTATCCAAGATGAACCTTGAAGGGTTCCCCCAGTAGGACAAATGAAAAACCTTCAAAGGTGCTAGAAAGCACTTCTTTCTAAGAGCGTATGCTCTGTTGGTACAACATGAGCTCATATTGCCTTTCACCTATGGGGCAGTTTTATTCAGAAAGCCAAAAAAAAATAAATAAATAAATATATATATATATATATATATATATATATATATATATATATATATATATACGTACATATATAGTATTGTGCTTATAACTTACAAGCTCAGGCCCTAAAACATTCCAGCGTGTGACTGTATCTCCATGGTTTGTTTTATATACAGGATCATTAAGTACCACCCTCTGCCTGTGGGTCTTTTTCAACAAGCCCTAAAATGAGCTGGCAAACACCAATTTATGCTACTCAAGACGCCGATATAGTCAAGCCCACCGTAGAGGGATTTTTGCCTTGCTTTTTTTTGTACATGACTTTTTTTATAACTCATCTCAAATGTGTCCCGGTGGTATTTCTGAGTCTTTCCCGGCCTTAAAAGAGGCTTTTTTTCTTCCGTGAAACACAGAACAAGGTAGCTTTTGTTCGCGTGAGACTACTGAGACTATAAGCAGAAGAGATGAACAAAGAGGTAAACAACAATAGCATGGCATGATGTCAAACATCCAAAGAGCATTTCTCTCTTAGGAGACCAGCCACACGTTCTACTGGAAGTGCAGAGGCTCCAGAGTGCAGAGAATGGATGGGAAAGAGCTGTTTCTGAGTGCGAGTGTGTGTGTGTGAGTGTGTGTGTGTGTTTGAGTGTGTGTCTGTGCGTGTGTGTGTGTGTTTGAGTGTGTGTGTGTGTGTGTGTGAGTGTGTGTGTGTGTGTATGTCTGTGCTTGCCTGTGTGTATGTGAGTGTTTGTGCTTGCCTGTGTGAATGTATGCATGTGTGTCTGTGCTTGCCTGTGTGTGTGTGTGTGTGTGTTTGAGTGTGTCTGTGTGTGTGTGTGTGTGCTTGCCTGTGTGTGTGTGTGTGTGTGTGTGTGTGTGTGTGTGTGTGTGTGTGTGTGTGTGTGTGTATGTGTGTGTGTGTGTGTGAGTGAGTGAGTGAATGAATACAGTGTGTGAGCTCAGCTACATCAGATAGTCTTGTACATGTTAGGATTTGAATTAAAAATCTAGGCTAACAATGCGGCTAATGCAATCTCTGAGATCTCTGGGAGAATTTCACACTGAAAGAGCAGCTCCAGGGGCATCAAATATGCTTCATTAAATGTTTCACTTCCCTTAGATCCCATGTGGAGGAACATGATTTATTTTATTATTTTTTTTTCCACCCAAGCAATTTGCAAATTATTATTACGAGCATGCCATGATTACGCTGCTATCGTAAAGGGCTAATGTGGCAAGTTGTATTAAAGATACATATCACAGCACAGCGATGCGGGTCTAGAGAGTGCACGCCTTCAGCAGACAGAGCTCAGACAGCGTGTTAAACTCGGTGTTCCTTACCGACTTCAGACATCTCCGGAACCGATGCTACAAAGGGCCCGTCGGGAAACTTGGGCGCGTTGTCATTGATATCCTGAACTTTGATGATGAATTCTGACTCCGGCTCCAAAGGCTTGTTTGTGTGACGGTCGATGGCCTGTGCGTGTAAAACGTAGTGCGTCTTCTTCTCCCGGTCCAAACTCTTCGTGGCGTGGATGTCCCCGGTGACCTCGTCGATGATGAAAATGGTGCCAGCCCCTTCCCCGGTGAGAATGTACCGCACTGAGCCGTCTCCTTTGTCTGAGTTTGAGTGAAGCTGTGGAATGAATCAGACACACTTTGCATACAAAATGTGGACAGAAATATGGAACAACACATGGAATTCTCATTCACTTAGATCAAACATTCTCAAACATTCTATATTAGTATCATTCAGATAGATCTTTATTGTCATCAGTTATTCAATAATTATTTAACGATCATGTGAATAGATGAGCCGGTAGAAACAGTGGCATGGCACTTGGGACATATCGAGACTGCAGTTGAGGCGAATCTTGGTGAAAGTACATATTTGCTATTTATTTGCAATTATACCATTTGGCTTTCCATGGCACTGGAAAAGTGGGCTATACAAGCATTAGCAATTCACATGCCATTGGAATAACAGTCAGCCTACATTAATCATTTACTGATCATATCATTCCTGCTCATGCAATTATGAGATTAGCATGTTTTAGCCGGAAGCAAGCATACTATGATGTGACCAACAGTGATGCAAAGAGTATACAACACATCTGCAAGCAGAATGTAAGCAGCTAAATATAAGGATTTACATTAATTAGTGCCTAAAATAATTTGCAACCACTTAGGGCGCGATGATAATGGCCCAAACTCATGGCATAATTGTCAACATGGAGCAAACTGGCTAATTGCGGTAGCGTGTATTTTACTACATGGCATGTATGTCATACTTGTGGAGAATGACAAATGCATATGTTATGTGTTAATGGTGATGAATAAGTTTATGGTACAGGTAGCCATACCAAAGGTATGTCCAGTCAGTCAGTCAGTCAGTCAGTCAGTCGGTCGATCTATAAAACTTTGAGCACTTGCTGGCCTCTACTACTTCCACGGAAGCCCTGCATGCTTTGGTTCAGGCTAGTCATATATAATCTACTTTTTGCATTTTATAGACTGAGACATTAACTGAAGCAATTCAGGTCAAGTATGAAACCTCCCATGCTCAGGATGTGACCTTGCTACTCCCTGCTATAAGGCTAAGCCCCAGCCTAGCCCACTACAGCAAACTGCCGCCAGAGAAATGCAGTGCATTTTAATCAATCGATACTGCAGACAGCTAACGTTTCAGAATGCACAAAGGCTTGAGTGCAAAATTATAGTGCACAAGTGCTCAAACACACAGACATAGACACAGGCACACACACTCCTACATACACACATACACACACACACACACACACACACACACACACACACACAATCACATACTCTCATCCACTGTACAGACCCGTACACACATATGCATGTGCACCCATACATGGATACACATACACATAATACACAAAACTATAATAGTTTTTAAAGTTCCACCACCAGCACTACCTCCCAGCACCATTACAGCTAAAGGTACTGGTGGATAAAACAGCTGACAGGAGGTTTCTTACAGTCTCAGTTTTATTAATCTTGTTTATAATGACGATAATAAAAGAAAAAAAAAACTTTCTAGTCGAACGCACTAAGTACAAATTGACCATCTCTCCGACCGGATACCAGGCTTGGATACGATGCCGAAAGCCGATCCTGCGTCTGCTCTCTGTCTCTCTGTCTGTATACGCAGTTGATTGCAGGAAAATGCAGCATGCAGACTCTACTCTAGCTCTAGAATCCCAGCAAAGAACCTTCAGAGCGACCAACATTCCGAGAACGGAATTAAACTCCCTGACTGGAGTCTACACGGTGATGAGTCACCCTCTGAAGGTCTTCCTCATGGCTTGAGTGAAATTATTACCTACTCCCACTAAAGTATTTATTCTCAGGCCATTAAGAGGACTTTGGGGGAAACTCATGGTGACACTGAGTACAGCGGATATGATTAGGAGAACTTACTTCTTTTATTTATTTATTTTTTACTGACGGAAAAGGGGGGATTATCCAGGCTCTCTATTTAATAACATGACTCAACCTATGGCACAATCCATCACAAACGAAATGCCAAATTTAATCATTTAAATACATATACACAAAATTAAAAATAATATTGCGTGCCTTGATTCAGATTGCATTACTGATTTGCACATAATGTCTCATTCTGCCTCTACCAAAAACTGGTAGACCTGCAGCTATCATATGCTATCAATGTAGTGTGATATAAGGTGGTGGGTGACAACATTGGCTGTGACCTATGGCGATGTCCTATTTAGTTAATAGCAAGTTAATTCCAAACACGTTAGATTACAGCACTACAGCATTCAAAAAGCCTGATTTTACATGGGGCTATATGACAACAACAACAACAACAACAACAACAACAACCATCATCATTATCATCATCATCAGTCAGTCAGACGGACAGATATATAGATACAGAAAATAATGAACACCTTTCACCCACAAGCAGGTAAAAATATCGCAATGGCATGAAGCTGTACATCGTGTACCATAGGTCTGTAATAATGGCGCAGGCTCTCTGAGATGAGAAGACAGAAGCTGACAGTGGTTTCCTCTCAGCTTAAGCCCCTGGAGTAACAGGCATAATTGCCTCTGTACCCAACTAGAACAAATCAGAGCAGCAGTTAAGATGTGGGAGTGAAACTTTAATCTAATATCTGGGAAGAGTATGGAGTTGGCACGGGGGGGGGGGGGTAGTGTGAGGGAGGAAATGGGGGCTGGGATTGAGGAGGGGTGGGGGTTGGGGTGGTGGTACTGCTGGGGTTTCACGATAATGCGAACGGGTTAATCCACCTAAAACCAGATTAGTCACGCCACCCTGAGTCGGATAGCTGTGAGTTTAAATCCATATGCACTTTAGCATTGTGATTGCATATTCCTGCCCCCCACACACACACACACACTTGTCAGCCAGAGACTGTGACTTAGGCATGGGTACCCACAAGGACCCCGCTAAAAATGGAATGAGATTATAAACATATAAACCTGGGATACGAAGCTGAACAGACGTCATCGACAAAGAGACACGTCTCACTTCACAGGGACATTTGCTCTTGTTATTTGCACAGCTATGACACGGCTGGAGTTGTTTATTTGTATTCATTTCACCTTTATTTAACCTGGCCATTTGAGAGCTCATTGTTATCTCCCTGCAGTGCTGGCCTGTGGAATCACGGAGGGTAGACTATGCAAGGGACTGTGTGGCCAATCAGATGTAGATATAGACAAATGATTAGGTAGATTTAGAGAGACAGTACGATGGGAATTTGACCAGGGAATGTTCACCAGGGCAAACAATCCCACCCTGAAGGCTAAAAAGCAAAGGTTACCTAACTGAGATATGTGTCTACAATAGAAATGTTAGCATGGCTAGTGTCCAATGGTTGTGAGTGTTTCTTAGTCCCATAAAACAAATTTGTGCAACATTGCACAATTATCGTGTCAAAAGTTTAGAACAGTTTCTGTCAGTTTTTTTAATGAAACGCCCTTATAGCATGAGGCTCATATTGTAGCAGATTTGACACCTGCAAAAGGAAGAGTTTTTCACATCCACGTCACATTTCACAGATTCTGAAGACCTAACCGCAGGCTAGAAACCCATCCTTCAATTTGCGTTGTCACACATACTTTATCTTTCACTTGCACCCACACACACACACACACACACACACACATACACACGCACACACACACACACACACACACACACACACACACACACACACACACACACACACACACACAGGACAAGAATTATGGCAAAATTAAAGCACGGCAAAGACTCAGAAATTAATCATAGATTAGACAGCCAGCCCTGACAGCGGCTTTTCTTTTGATTGGACCCATCCAGCTCTGACTCTGGTAAATACATCACATTATTACCAAGTCTGTAATTACCATACAACGTTTTCATTAACGACTAGCTGTCTGACAATAATAAAAAAAAAAAAAAAGATATAGCCGTCCACTGCAGTTCAGACCAATCACCTCATTAACATATTAATTACCCTCCATAGGGGACGTCTGCCAAAGTATCAACAAGGGTAAGAAGCTCAAAAGATTTTTTTTTGGATGGAAAGTTTATTGGAAACCCAATTGTGTGTTAAATATAGAAATCAGTCTTGATTATTGAGTGAAATATGGCTTTGTCACTGAGTGCGAGACGGAAGCTGCACACATCAGCAGTCCGGTACTGTAAGACGTCCATCAGGCGAAGAACCTCCATTCAATCACAATTCCTGCGCCCGCCGCGGAGAGAGACTCTGAAAGAAAGACTGTCTCCCGCATGAATACCCCATACTTTTACCCATTCAAAATGAAATTATCCTTTAACTGCAGGACTCGCTGTGGCAAACCATGTGTTGAAACGTACACGGTTTCAGGGTTTTCTCGTAATGAGAAACTGAAATAAGCTGGTTCAAACCTGCATGTTTAAAAAGAAAAAAAAAAAATTCCTGAGACATTATTTTTACTTTTAAACCCAAAAAATGAGTGGCTTCATTTATCAGCCATGCATACGCATAGATTTGCCCATAAGCTTTGCATACGCTCAATTTTAACTTGAAACTGCTTACCTCTACAGAAACGACAGACTAAGCATGCACCCAACTATTGACTGAAAAGTTGTATCATAAGTGATTGACACACACTTTTTTTTTCTTTTGTGATGAGATCAGGTTTGTATCTATGCAAGCAGTAGGACAATTACCATCGATCAAAAAACTGCAAGGCTCATTAAACTACATCAGCTAAACAGTTATCAGTTATTGTTGGAAGGCATCACAAGCAAACTATTCAGTGAGAGGATCTGTATATAATAAATGCTTCAGTAGTGAGTAGCCATGAAGTAACTGCATGTTAGGCTAATGCGACCATGAAAGGAGCACTCTAAATTAATAAGATATGATGATAATAGCATCCCATAACTTAGGCCCGGTTCCAGGGCTGCTCTGTAAGCCGTTTAAGTGTATTTTCAATATAAATCTATCATGACCTAAGGGTAGACACTCTCAGGAAATGTACCTAAGAAGCCTGTTGCTAAGGTCTGGGATTGGCCCTTAGGGTCTTATGTGCAAGTTTCCATGTACGTTTCTCAGTCTCACAGCTGTGAATTACGTGGAAAATTCACTGAGGCTCAGGTCTACATTCGGCCCTCAGTCTTTAATCAGTGCTATTCAACGTCAATGTAAATGCCTTCTTATTATTATTTTATTAATTTATTCACTTTTTTCTTCATTACTTATTCTTTTATTTGGTATATGTGGCCTGGTTAGTGTAGCTATTCACCCCTTTCATGTTCATTTTGCTTGACAACTGGGAGATGTTTTACTCAAAAATTAATCAACTTACAACCTTTCTTGAACATAACATTCGTGCACTGTCGAATTAATTACCTTAATTAACTTAACAACACATGGTAAGGACTAACAGCGTGTTGCAATTAGATTTATTATTTTTTTATATTTCTTGAAATATTTATATTATTTTGTATTCTTTCCTCCGCTAAACAGATGCCTCTGGCACTGTCAGTTTGGCCCATGAATGTGAAGGATGATGGGAAGGCAGACAGTGACGATGCATGATTAACATGTGACGTCTGCCTGTTTCCGCTCTGCCCAGACACTTCCTCTGTGACTCCTGTGTCCTTGCCGTTCCTCCGGCCATTTTATTTATTTATTTAGTCTGAGGAGGGAGCGCCAACCGAGCCGTTGACCCCGGAGAAAAGTGATAATACCTCACGTTCAACGAACCACGGAGGCAGGTTCAACCCGTTCGCTTAGCGAGTCCGTCAGTCCCGAGTAAATAAATTTAAAGAAAAAAAAACAGATGACCCTGAGCAGGGCTCATCACAGCAACACGTAACATAGAATACTGAGCCAACACGGTCTACCGCCATCGCACATTTCACATGTCAGCTGGTCAACAGGGCAAAGCTGATTGCCAGTTGCTCACTGGAGCCAAGAGATATTGTCAGCCAAAAAATCAGAACATTGGAAAAAAAAAAAGAATGGAAAAAATAATGGCATGTCCAGACTGTGGGACTTTTTTTCTGGAAAGGGAAAACTCAACTGTGCATCAATGGAGGTGAGAATATACAGCAGTAATCGTGCTCAGTCAGACACCCATCACGGAGGACGTCATGCAAATGGTAGCTGTTTGTGCACCTGACACAAGTGTTTCAGGTGAAGAAGTTTACCTGCCATCAGGTGGCCTGTGGCAACTTGTGGAACCAAAACAGGTCAATGCCAATAAACCTGACTATTATGTTTTCATTTTCATTTTATCCCAGTTGCTTTGTCAGATCTCTTTAAAATCATGGTGAAAAGATAATATGACTGGGATAGACTGGGACGGGGGCTGGGTAACAGCTTCACAATGTCAGTTTGTTTAGCCGGGCCAAAATGCTTCTCTGTGTATTTTGGGAAAGACAACAGCCAGAGGGCATGCATTAGAAATAAGGCTGAAAAACATCCTCAGAAAACTTGCAGGGTACTGCAGGAACAATGCTCTGAGAGTAGAGTGAACGCAGGCCATTCAAAACTGAGAACCGTGCCTGAGAGAAGACAGCATACTCAGTGCATTCCAGAACATTCCGTTAATAATCACTGTTTAGGACGAGACTGGCTCTAGGCAGACCACATACCCCTTGCTACCCTTTAACTGTTTCCGTAGAAACCTTAAAATTGCACAATTTTTTACTCCCATACCCTGAAGGCCATTACTGCAGCAATTCCATCCAAGTTCTTCCATTATTTATTTTTTTATTTTTTTTTTTTAGTTTTATTTCAGTTATCTTGTTCGCAGACAGACAAACCCAACTCAGAGGGATGATAAAGTCATTCCCTGTCTACCAGCCTACTGGCAGACTTTGTTAAGAGCGAGTGCCAGCCTGTGGCTCATGATCAGGGAGGCAGGGGTGACCGTGACGACCCCAGCTCTTGGCTCCGCCCCTCCACAGTTTGAGACCGCATTTTGCCCACAGGAGCGAAAGGCTCTTTGTGCACATCATCACCAATCAGTCAGAAAGGAAAGACTGTTTAAATGCGAGCTGGAAAGATGATAAACTGAAAGAGGATGATAAACATGGGCTGATGGCGTACTGACTGAGCAGGTGTGCCTGGATAGACTGGGGGTATTCCTCAGGTGAAAATACCAGACAAGGGCCTGGGACTCAATTTCACAACTCTGAAAGTGAGAGAAAAAAACTACTTTCCTACCCATGATCTTTAGTGACAGCTGGGTGGGACCATAGCCATGGGGTACTTGATAAAAACAATATCCAGAGGTATCTTAACATGACATGTTTTTGATATGCTAAAAAATATGGACAACTTCTGTAGCATATTTGTAGTTTTGTTGATACGCACCATAGCCTGACAAATATTAAATGAATTTATAACTTTCAGACATATTTTATCCTTGGATTCCTCTGGAAATGATACATGGTCACTATCTATGTCTGGATGTCTGTGTGACAGATAAGGTAGCACAGCGATTTTCGGAGGTCTGAATTAATACATGGAGAAATGTCCCTATGACTGCCTGAGAACAAGTCTGAATATTAAATTAACGACTGGCTGAAAACTATCACATGAACATACATGTTGCATATTAAACTTTCTTGGTTTAGTTCAAGCTTGCATTTCTGATTATCTGTTTTTTTTTAAAATACATTTCATACAATCATTGATAAATACTTCTAGGTAAGTGTGCAAAATGTGGTAAAATGACAATGATGCTTTGATTGACCATGATGCCAGCTGTCAGTCAGCCTCTCAATGTGGAGTAGTTTGCTTTGACAAACTGCCTCCTGTGCAGTGCGGGAATGACACCAGCCACAACGCCCACACGAGACTAATTTTCAAAGCGTCCTCAAAGCAACACGAGGGATGAAAAACTACAATCTGCTATTTTTGCAAGGCACAGCGAAGGCCTCTGAAAGGACATGGAATCTTCATTTATCACGGGTGCCACACTGCTGGATTTCTCTTCCTCTTTCAACATTTGCTATTTAGTTCACACTTTCATTTATGATTATATATATTTGGATACTGCTGCAGTTTGTGGAGTCATTAATAAGACATTGTTATTCTTCTCCTCTCTGCCATTAAACACCCGGCATTAAGTTTTGCAGGCTTTGCTTTGTTTCTGTGTTTGAGTGGGTGAAGTGTATTATTCACATACAAATTAAACAGCTGGTACACTGTCAAACGGGACTGCAGCACATACATTAAATGTATTAAATATCACATTTATTGAAAAAAATAATAAGGCTTTAATATAATTTTGTTCTCAGTAGGCAGTTATTTTTTCCTTCAGTTTTTACTCATCTGGTTTATCTGTTATTACTCTCATGAGAAAATTCACTTAGTAACTTAATTGCCATAGAACACAGTTAATTGGATACAGTTAAGAATTCTGGATACATGACTGGTTTGTCTTGGAAAGTAGAGAATAGTTGCTACTTGGCTACATTTTCCTCATGGAAATTTTGTTGTGCGGCTGCATCGCATGGGCCCAAGGCAGCGGTGCGTTGTCAAAACCAAGGCCTGGAGGGTGTTTGCCTCTCTGCTATTTCCTTTATATGTGCAGCTACAGTAAGCCCAGGAAACAAAGTGCATGGACCATGTAGCTGATCAATGACCTACAACTTATGTGCTGAAAAAAAAAAACACTGCAGATACTTTGGACCTCTGGGACTGGGGGTTGACACTGCTAGTCAAAGACACTTGGTTCAGTTCTAAATGTGCTCTCTCCACCAGGAGTTCTTTAACAAAAACTGAAGACCTTGTAGAAAATAAGTCGAGCGCACTGCGATCACACGTTCAGCGCTAATGGCCTGCTGCAGCCCTCTTTTCTGATTATCCTGTTTTTCCCACGGAAAAATACCCATAAAGCGCAGACACTATGTGCTCCAGCCAGATCTCTCTGCTCAGCAACCATAAGGCAACTGGCGGCCCCCTCCCTGCGTGGTCGCACCTCCCAGTCACGATGCCCGTCTACTGGCCACTCAGTGGTGCAACCAACTTCCCACTTAGGTCAGTGCAGCAGAGTCACAGGCTATTTTCAGATGCACTGTGATGCACACTCTCTCCTCACGCTGCGTCTTGGTAAAAGCTGAGGTTATTGTGTTTTACGGACTGGTAATGACTTTCTTTATAGGGCTTTTTCTTAATGTTTTCTTTGATCTGAGGATGCATGCTAGTTGTGGTTAGCTTGAGGTACATTTCATCTGTTTTTTTTTCTTCAGTGTTTTAGTACATTTAAGACTGAGAATGTCGTTGGATAGGTGTGGCACTATTGCCTATATCAATGACGTCTACATAACTATGGACTCCCAAAATGTAAGTCACTCTGGATAAGAGCATCTGCTAAATGGCTGTAATGTCTGTATGTATGTGTGTATGCAAGAATGTACATACTAGCACATGGGTAATAGGTTTAGGAGGAAGGCCAGAGAGCACAAAGAAACTGACATCATGTAACACAATGAGGGAAGTTGTGTTTACAATTAAGTCTAATGTTTAACAAAAAGTCCAGTGCAGAAATAGTCTGTGATCAGTGTTGGCCAGCAGACTATTAAGAGACTAGGGGGAGGTAGTTGCTGGGGTTGGGTGGGGGTTATTGTGGGGAAACCTTCACATGGAGCATCTGCCTACAAAGTGAAACATATTCCATACCAGTTTTATAGGCTCCGTCTGTTCAAATATGAATTTGTACATCCAGTTTTGTGTATTTTTCTTCGAGCAGTCGTTTTAGATCTGGGTGCTTTTTGTCGGCAGCCCCCCATAACCAATTCAGGGGAGGGAGCTGGTAAGCTGGAAATCTTATTTCTCTTTTAACACCAGGATGACATTTGGGCCCATTGCTAGGCTTTCCCCCCAGCGAGTCTAATACATACATATCAAGCAGGAATGGGTTTTTTTTTTTTCAAAGATAATTTCAGTGTTTGCATGGATTGTGCCCATGCATGCGATTCAGGCTGGCGTCAGAATGAGAGCAGCTTAATGTATTCCCTGCCATGTGCGCCAGTCATAGGTTAGGTTGTATTGTGGAAGTGGAGATATGTTTTGTTCTTTTTTTTTTTATTTAACAGCTTTTTAGATAAGCTGTCTCCTTACCGCGTGGATCGGGGGGCTGGTAAAGTCACATAGGATTCTCATTTGAAATCTGGAAGGAATTGATGCTGAAGCCGGGCAAACTACATCAGCATGCGTGCAAGTACATATGGTGTATAAGTCAGATTTACATTTACATTAAGAATGAGAAAATAAGGGGCTGTTTTAAGAAAGAAACATATTTTGATTTACCCAAACAATCAGTGACAACTCCACCCTGATGAGGTTCGTGAAAAATCAGTCTCATGTATATTGCATTTACGGGTAATTTATGCCACAACATCACCATGATGACACTTCTACAACAACAAGAACAACAACAACATGTAATAATAATAAAAAAAAAAATAATAACAACAACACAGGATCATAAAGTAAAGCCATGACTTGTAGTCCAGAATCAACCCGATTATCTGACTCTCTGACTCCCCTCCAATCACTTGTCCCAACTGAATCAATATAACTATCTGACTCCCCTCTGATTATGGGGGGGCTGGCTGAAGGAGAAGCCCAGTTCTGTAAAGCCCTCCCCAGCGCCACACTTGTTATTCATAATTAGCCAAGAGGATCTGGAGACCTGACTTAATCTGGACCCTGGGGCTAGCTGGCGTTATCCTTCCATCTGTTTAAGCTGTTTTTTTATGTGTGGTTTTTTTTTTTCTTTTTTTTCCGGTCACTGTGCTGTTCCAGCCTGATTGTCAACCATTCGTCCCCTTCTGCACCCACATGCTCTTGAATCCTTAAACTAGACTTTTTTTAAAACCAGAACTAGACATTTTGATACCTAAAAAATCATCAGACTGAAACCTCTTCAGCAACAGCAAATGGGTAATGAAGAACAACAGGCTGTGGAACACAGCTAATAATTATTTTTAAACTCAAACACACTTTCCAATGTGTCAGAAAGGTGAAAATAATTAGCAGAGTGGTATACTTCCTGTAAAACTGTCCTTTACCGTTATAATTGTTCTACATTCTTCTAAAATCAAGCTGGTGCTACTTCAGCAATGCCTGGCTGCATGGAATTGTCTGGAGCAGATCATGTGACAGTTGTTAACCAATTGGTGGCCTGGCAATTGATGTCACAAAGGTTTCTTGGGACAGGCTACCTGATTGGACCTTAGATCTCTGATTGGCTGTTTCTGCCCCTGAAGAGCCAATTGCAGTTGCAGTTCCACCTACCCAAGCTTGTGATCTGTGAACACCAAGTAGTAGTAACTGTCCAGTTTTATGTACACATCTGAGATGCACTGCACTAAATCAAGCCAATTCTGGTCCTAAGATCCAATAAAAAAGTAGATCAACCAAAAAATCCAGGAAGTCAGGTGTGTCAGATTTTACGAAATCATTATTTTGTCTCTAGTATATGCCATATGATATGTCTCAATAATATATGCATTTAGGACACAGCTGAATCCAGATGAAGTGTTGATATGTGCCTTTTGATTATGCATTGAACAGAATCAATCCCCATTTCCCTGCAATAACAGGTCAGAAAACACTTTTAAAAACAGCTCAGTTCAAAAATCGTGCAGTTTTCAATTTTCGTCCGCTGGCTCATATGTCTGACGGGGCGTTTTTGGAAGCCATTCTTTGGCGGAAATCACTCTAGCGGGAGAGTCGGGTCCCTAATGTTCAGCGATCAACGCCACCGATATGGACCTCCATGTCGGCTCTTGCCGCGGCCGTACGGTTTTCAGACCGCGGATACACACGTCCCAGGGGGCCGCATCAGAAAGGAGAGACGCACATAAAATGGTTAGAGGAACTCAGCAGGTGCATTTGGTGGATGCTGAACCGCATGCTTGTCAACAGGGGTCCGTCTAGCATGACTCAGACACCGCCGAATGTGGGGATGTGTAGACTGCGGGACTCCCTGACACCGAACCCAGATCTTAAGCCTCTGAATATCACCCTTCAAGAAGGAAAGCTTCCCGAACAGCTCTGAAATCCTGCATAAACAGGTGACTCAATCTGCCTCATTATCCTAGCATTTTCAACAACGACAAGACAAGATGAGCTAAACGTGTACGGCCTAAAAGGTACCAGTCTGCCTAGTGTGACACCAGGTTTTTTTTTTTCTTTTCTCTTCTTCTGGTTAATGAAAATAGTTGCACGGCGATAATGGATCACGTTGCTTTTGTAAAGTCTGTTACCCTTGCCCATGAGAGCAGAAAGTCTTATTTAAAACCTGAATGCACACATATTGTGCTCGGTAAAGACTTTGAGGACTTACCGAGTTCAACAAAGTGAGAGTGTTTTTTTTTTTTTTTTAAATTTCATGCTAGTCTTTTAAAGTCCAGCTTGCAAAACCACAGTGAATAGCTAGTGAGAAAAAAAAATACTAATAGATAAATAACAAAACGTGGGGAACTAGTGTCAAATAACACGATCATTTTAAAAGTTAGTGATGGGGACAAGGCTACACAGAGGATAAACCAAAAATGTCATGCATCATTCGGAAGATTTGTATCACAGATGTGTGGTGAAAAGCAGACATCCATAATTGTCAATCAATATCCTAGCAACCCCTGATAGCTAGTCTTTCCTCATTGGTTATGTTATGTACTATAAATATATTTCAGCGCAGCGTTTGTCTCCATTTTAAAGAGTCTGATTGGACGATCTCTTTGTAGTCATTCTCTCATGCTGCTGCTGCTGCAGAGGGGGTGGGGCTCCGGTGGGATTCTCCATGCATATGTGCCTGTAACTGGGACGCGCCCCGCTATTCTGATCTTGTCTGATCACCCAGGAGACAGGGGGCAAAGCTGGTGTGTGAACATGTCATTCATGTGGGGGCAGCAGGCAGAGAGAGACACAGAAGGAATGGGGTTGGGTTCAAACAAACCCATCTCAGCCCAGTTTCTGAGACCACGGGTTCAGGGATGTGATGGTCCTCCTGTACCAGCTGGCAGAAAAGAATTAGTAGACCTCGTGTTTGCTGACAGCAAAAAAAGGCATTGTGGAAAAGTTCATCTGGCACAGTGTTATCTGATTGGGAGACTGTTTGTGCAAGACACTCTCACATAGTCATGTGAAGGTTTGCATGGTACAACATCACCTGGTTCTATTGTGTGTGTGTGTGTGTGTGTGTGTGTGTGTGTGTGTGAGTTCAGTTCAACAGCATATTCTGGTAACATTATGTTAAGAGTTTTATCGTTCACATTCTACAGTATTATCTGGTGATATGGTGTGAGAATGTATGTGCTACATTGTTAACAGCTTCTATTACGTGAGTGTCCATGTTCTGTAGCTTCACCTGCTTATATGACATGAATGCTTGTGGTTGCAGTGTCACCTTGCTCTAAGATGAGAGAGCTGCAGGGTCACATGTGTATATTATGTAGGTGTGTGGGCTGGTTTAAGGAATCCTCACTGTACTATTCATATTACTTTAGTTATAGCATCAAATGACTTATTTAAATACACTATAAATGGAGAGAAACATGTTTTGCTTAAACATACTCTGTGTTTTGTATTCATTTTTACCTGACCCCATTGGGGGTTAAGGTATAGTTAATTTCTTTTTTTCCCACAATTTGTACAGGATCTGTAATCATTATGTGTGGGTTTAGGTTTGTTCAAAGAGCAATCTAGGCCACCTTTAAAGTTCTATTTCAATGAAACACAAGGAAGCTAGTTTGATACGGAAGAAAAACACCTTCAAAGCTTCAAATTACCTTTCAAAAGATAATGAACACCCAAAACCCAACACGCATATTCTCCTGGTTGCCAAAGGGAGTAAAAAACAATCTATCTCAAACCATATCCTCACCTTTTTTTAACATGTGTTGTACTGTTAAATTCAAGACAATTGCCTTATTCTGTCACAGCACACTCCATTTTTAGAGGTATGAATAAAACATTTTGTCACCTTTTTTCATGGAGGCAGACGTTTTATTCACCAGGAACATTATAACAGGAACATAATAAGAACAGATCTGCCAATGAGGAAAACACCTTTTACTTCTTCCTGAGTGGTTTTGAAACACTAATCACTAAACACTTAACTGAAAAATGTGTACTGAAACATCCGAACTTTCAAATTACATCCAAGTGGGAAAACACGCAATCATCATATCCATGTTTAGAAAGCAGGGAACCAGGAGAAACCAACACATCAGTAAGGAGAGGGTGTGTGAGGATTTTGGCAGGAGCTACCATGCCCTGTCAATCATGTGAACAATCGGCCGTCTACAGGAAAGGGCTATTGTTGGATCAGGTCATTGACAAGTCATATCAGACTGACCATACTTTCAGTACGGAGTCTGTCTGAATGCTGTCTGATGTGTGCTGCCATAATTTGTCAAATAATTACCTAGTTTCATCCAGCGTTATTATCTGATTCTGAGCAATATTATAACAAACCATTATCAAAAGTTATCCAACATATCTTGATATATGCAATAATGATTTTTCATATCCTTAATATTTGTTATTCCATGTTTACCTTACCTGTGCGTAACAAACAGGGTGTGTGTGAGTTGCGTACCGACCTATGAAGGCATACATCACAGTACAGTCTTAAAAAAAAAAGCAACAACTGTTAGCGCAGCGTAATCACTTGAACTTGCATTCAAAACAGCAATGTGCCAATCACGCACCCAACCACACCTCTTCTTAAGACCAATTCACACAAATGAGCACAAGTATGTTTTAGAATTAAACAATGCGGGCGCTTGATGGCAATATGACAACTGCGTTGGAGTGAAACCAGCAAAGACACATTTCGCGCCGTGCATTGCTTTGGGCTGTGCGTAAAATAGAGGCCATAGCATAATAAATAGTAAATTCTGTAGAACATATTCACTGATGGCGCCATCACTTCAAATGTGTTAATTGCACCTGAATAATATATTTTAAAAGGGAGACACCACACCTGTTTAATTAGCATTCTCTGATGAATGTGTTGACACATCATTCGTTAGGGAACGGGAGGAAATTAAAAACAAACGTTCCCTTGGCCTTATGCTCCTGACAGTTTAAACCAGTCTCTGCCGAAGCAGAGGCACAAATGGAGATAAATTAACAAGAGAAGCAGAAAACAAAGAGGAAAATGAAAAAACTGGGTGAGGATTTCACTTGAACTTGACAAATCCATGAAGAAACGCGTCGATGCTTACAAACGAGGGGAGGGAAACAATGCGAAGAAGTCGTCGCCCGTGGACAACACGGTTATTCGAGGACACCCTAATTAATCTAACGAGCCAGAGTGAGAATCGCTGTCTTTGTGAGTGTCTTCAGTGAGTTCAGTACGTTCACTCTGAGCTGAGGCCAAAGGCCTGTGTCCTGAGCATCACTATGCAGGGCTGATTATTGCCTGGACACAACAGGACTGATCCCAGTACAGTAGGGCCTGCTTCAGTCAACTGGTGTTCACGGGTGGGGGCACAGGCGGGTGGTGGCGGGGGGGGGGGGTGGTTTCTGGGTGTGTAAGTGCCCCTCTCTGCCCTTTATTTTCTGGGTGTGTAAGTGCCCCTCTCTGCCCTTTATTCTCTGGGTGTGTAAGTGCCCCTCTCTGCCCTTTATTCTCTGGGTGTGTAAGTGCCCCTCTCTGCCCTTTATTCTCTGGGTGTGTAAGTGCCCCTCTCTGATCTTTATTTTCTTGGTGTGTAAGTGCCCCTCTCTGCCCTTTATTCTCTGGGTGTGTAAGTGCCCCTCTCTGATCTTTATTTTCTTGGTGTGTAAGTGCCCCTCTCTGCCCTTTATTCTCTGGGTGTGTAAGTGCCCCTCTCTGCCCTTTATTCTCTGGGTGTGTAAGTGCCCCTCTCTGCTCAAGAGAACATTTCAAACAGGCCCCTATTAAGGGCCGAGGCAGGCCCCACAAAGGGATGATGGGAAGCAACAATGGGGTCACTTTCAGCAAAGCACCCCTATCAGGTTTAGAGACAATTTACAATGAAAAAAAAAATAAAATCTGTCTCAGTGTTAACATGCAAAATACATTTTTTTTGAGGGGAACCTTCCTCAGTGTTTCCATCTCTGGCCCAAAGGCAGTCTTTGAATGCCACATCAGTCAACCAGACTGTTAACACACTCATCTTTCATGGCTGCTACTGCTTTGGTAACCGATGGTGATCAAGACAGCTTTTAGCTAGCTTTTATCAGATACTGGAATTTGGGAGCTTCAGATTTTTGCGGAAATTTACCTATTACCTTAAGTGCAACCATGGATCCACAAATAATACATTACTGACCATTGCAGACTTGTCACGACTGTATTTATTTAGTAAAATACACATCTAACTTTGCCATTAGTCACACAACAGCTTGGAAAGTTCTCTCGCTAACCCCTCAAAGTCAGCTGCAGTTAGCTTTGCTGCATGCTGACAGCATTTTGACAAGTTTCCTGACTGAGCACACCAATTTCCTGCAGCAACATCTGAAGAAATGGCATTGACTACCCTGTAAGTGCATTTCAATGACGAACAGGTGAATAGAAAACAGTGAGAAGTTGAGGTTTCCGTACCTTCATCTTAAGAACATCAGCCCCCTAAGGGCGCAGTGGTGACTGTCTGAAGGAGGTGAGGCAGTCATCTCTTATTTTCCTCACTCTCTCCATGAAAACCATACCCTACCCATGAATATTCAATTGCCTTTCCATAAGTTATATAAACAATATGATTGCTTATATTTATGATTCTTTTATAATTAAAAAAAGAGTTTGCTTGTGAGCAACATAGCGTGAATGCCTTTTTCCACATTAGTTGGTGTTTAAGGAAAATAATATCTTTTCACCATAAGGTTAAATCTGAAAATCTGTATTTGATTTCCAACTTTTCCTCCACAGAAAATCATTTTCCCAGAAAACAGCATTGCCTCTGTGTAAGAGATGTCAGGAATATATATCTGTGTATAATGATTATGTGCTGATTTGAACTATTTTTGTATTCAATAATTAATCTGTGGGCATGCATATTTTCAATATTTTTTTTTTTATGATAATAATTATTGTTCCCACAGACGTAATCACTATGACTGGCAATATAAACAACCATGCAGTTACATAGTACCATCACCATATTGTCATTCTGCACTTATCTGCTCTTGTTTTTAACTGTAATTTGTTTGTAACATAGGTTGTTGTTGTTTTCATTTTATCCTTTACTAGATAGTCTATGGGGAGTCCTGATCTATTCTGTCACCTTTGGCACTTGGGACTTTACCCCTCTCTAGGGTTATCTTTTCACTTTTCTTACCATTCTTATTCACTTTGCCTTGGAAGTCACTCTGGATAAGAGTGTCCAATAAAATGCCTTTAACGTAATGTAATGTAATGTAATGTAATGTCATCAAAACTGCCAAAGATGCCAATTCAACGGGCAGAAAAATCCCACATCAAACCGTTCCAGCCGGGGCCGAGCAGCCTCATGTCTGCCTGGTTTAGCATCGCTGCCAAACGTTTTGCTGCACCTGCACCTGCAGCAGCTTGTGACAAGGGACAAGGGGGAGCGGGGGGCCATGGCCACCCTGATACAATCGCTGCCCCCCCCCCCCTTCACTCGCCCCCACCCCCTTATAGTATAAGCTTAAAAGTTGAGACCTTTTCCTCACAGTTTGGTCGCCCCCACTCCAAAAATCTCTCCTGCGCCACTGTCAATATACTACAACAGCATAGTATAATTCCTGAAATTCAGTTTTGATTTTTTGGGTTTGGTGTGCCACCCCAAGATTTTCAGTGGCCCCATCTGGAGGGGCGGCACTGCCTTGTGAAGGATCTGCAGGTGCTCGATTAGCGTAGTGATTCATACCGTGCGCTGCCCTTGAGTCTCTCTCTCTCTCTCTCTCTCTCTCTCTCTCTCTCTCTCTCTCTCTCTGTTATCATTGTTATTCTGTCCCAGACACCTGTGGCAAAGCATTTCAGGTACGGGAGCCGCTGTATAGTTTTCCGCAGAGCTGAAACGTCCTCCCAGGGGCGACGTGCGTCCGACGGCCACTCTCATCATCCCGATTTGTGACTGGCATTTCTGCCTCTCTTTCCTCCCGCCGGGATCCGAGCCTTCTCACTCTCATTTCTTTTTCTCCTTTTTTATTTTTTCCCCCCAGTCTCAGCCAAAAGGAAAAAAAAAAGGTCTTTCCGTCCAACCTAATGTGCTCTACATCTGAAATTTTTTTAGCGTCCTCCCCCAGCTCCACTGTGATGTCACCTTCACTGGCCCAGGCTTGTCACTGACACATCAATCCTCTGCCCCAGCCACAGTGGATTACCGTGGAAACCGGGGTGAAGAGTTCTGATTTCGGAACGCTTCGCACGCTGGCTGTCTCAACACGACACACCAGGTGTGATTCGATGCCGTTATATAATGTTTTAAAATAAATAAATAAATAAATAAAATAAGAGTCAAATATTTCCATACACAGTTTATATTTGTAGTAACAGCTGGTGCTTCCCACGTCCTGTCTGTATTTCCCAAAAAGCTGCTGTAAATCCAGCACGACGCACAGATTTTATTTTACAGAAATGGGTGACCTTGTGTGGAGGCCAAAGTATGTGAAATGCGGTATAATCTCTTGTGTGCCGACAAAGCCAGCAGTCTTCTTACGGTGTGCTTTTTCCTCATAATCCTGCTCTGTGGGTCAACTTTTAACATCAGCAACAAGGATAACTGGCCGGAATGCATTTTCAGTAATGTTTCGAGTCATTATGTACCACGCTTTCCAAACGACCTTTTGAACGGCAGGCTAAAGGAAATACATTTCTTTTGATAATTCGTTTGCGGTGCAGGGCAGGGCAGGGCTCTGGTACTCTGTGAAACCTTCCACATACAAAACGGTGAACGTCATCGCAAAGAAAGACCCTCACAAAGGCCCTGTTCCTGGGCCTGCAACTTTTAATTACGCGAGGGGGAAAAAGAAAGAAAGGAAGGATGGCCTCAGACGGCAACAATTAATCTTCTTTAATCCCGGCCTAATTAACGTTGGTCACCTTATATCATGCCTGCATTAGGAAAGCGCAAAGTACTCACAGGTCCAATAATTAAATGTTAGGCGGTTGGTCTTAGCAATCAGGGGATTTCATCTTTTTCAATGCACAGGTCTAATTAATCTCCTAATAATGTTTGTTCTCAAAGACATTTTATCATATTTTGCACAAGCTGTCCGCGTGCATTAGATGGTGTTGCGTTAAAAACAAGAGAACTCTTCTTCTGAGAGCCTGTCTGATAATGTGTTAGATTCACAGGATATAACGGGCCCCAGTTTCACATGCCAGATGGAACCTTTATGTAGATGATATGCAAATTTATCTTTCAATAAAAACATGGTGGAAACACCTCCCATCAAATGGCCACACTGGTTAATTGCAAAGGTATGTAGTGCTAATCAACTTTGAAAATATGAACACTGAACACTCTTTTGCTTAATGGGTGCTCGGCTTTACATTAAGAATTTCAGGTACTCTTCTTCTGTTAAAGGGTTGCCATTCTGTATGGTAACATTTATTTACTTGTCTACGCTTGCATAAGTGTGTACTTTTTCAAGTATCTGGAGTGGCTAATCAGTATCTCAGTTTTTATTTATTTATTTTTTCTAACAATGAGCGAGCCTTTCAGTCATGAAAGCCTCATTTAGCCTCATCTTTACCCAGAAATGTTGAGTGCTAATCTTTTATGAATACGGTCTCTATAAATGTAGACAAACATGTTACTCCTTCTTCCCAGATGTCTCTAAGTTATGATGTCGCCGTTTATGTCATCTCCCTGGAAACCCGAAATATGGCTGCATCCTCAGTGAAGACAGCTACATCAATTAACTGTGTTTAAAGGTAAGGTAGCATTAAAACGGTCCATCTATCAGACAGCTACGGTGTTACTGACTGTCTTTGGTAGCTGAAAATATGTTGATATCGTACTGATGCACACTAGATGTTCCCTACTAGATGTACACTACTGTCATTTAGCAGATGCTTAGGCAACAGTTGATTAGGCTAGCCAAGGGTTATTCCCCCCCTGGGAGCAATGTGGGGTTAAGGGCCATGCTCAAGGACCCAACAGCACTGGTGTTCTTGCTGTGGCTGGACTGGGACTTGAGCCACTAACCTCAGGGATCCCAGTAATGTACCTTAGCCACTAGACTACAGGCTGCCCAAAATTTCAAATGCCCTTGTGAATTTGAAATTATTTTTAGCCTCAGTATACCATGAGTACCCCCACAGCCGGCATGGTAATATTGACCAGTCAGCAAGCAGGACCGGGAATATCATTTTGTACACATCAATATATTTGACCGTCAAAATGACAGAAAGGTGGGTCGGTTTGGGTTCCAGCAGCCTGCAGTAGTGTGTGTCTGTGTCCTCCACCAATCAGGTTCAACATTTGCAGTCAAATGACAATCGAATGGTCTCACATTCATTCATTTTTTTGTCTGTTTTTTTCATAATGACAGTGACAGAATTCATGGCTGTAGACAATGGAATGTTGGCGTTGTCATTGCAACATAATATCGGGCAACAAGCAGACAGACAAGTATAAGGCAGAATTCTTTTCTTCGAAGATGCTAAAGAACATCCAGATGTCTATGCCAACTCTTCGCTTGTCTCCCTAAGGGTGGATTACAGCAGTGCCATTCAGTGTAATGGTCCAAGCTGAGTATGTTTTCCTTCACTTTGATTAGCCCACAATACTTCAGCATGGTCCATCATTAAAAATCACAATGAACATAATATAAACTGGAACGGAATAATAAATAACCGATGGCATATCGCTCGCCCTAGTCTCTCTTTTCTCCGCCTCTGTGACCCTGTGAAATACTGAGAGGTGCATTAAAATTCTGCCCCTCGCCTCTGTAAGCAGCGAATTGGCTAACTCCGCCATGACTGAGTGAGCTTATTATCCAGTGCTATCCTGCCACGCTCATATGGTCTCAGTCAGCTGGCTGCCTGCTCATCCCCAAAATTTCACAAGTTAATAGGTGGCAGAGCTTTCAACTACGGGGGCCTGGAATTATACTATGGCTTTCCTCCTTATCTGATTACTTTCCCCTCATTATCTCAATTTTGAAAAAGAAAAAAAAAAAAAACTCAATTAAAATCAAATCCTTTTAGCCCTAAAACACAGGAAAAAATCCCATAATTTTAACTGCACTATCCATACCTGTTCAGTGCCGAGGTTTCTACATATCACTGGTGTGGGCTGAATAATGATGTTGAAAAGTTCTCATATCCTTTCTGCTATCCTTTCCCCTCATGGTGGCCAACCATAATTTGTCATGTGTTCAGTTTTTCTAAAGGTCTCCTGTCACAATGTTCTTTGAATATTCAACACAAACTCTACACTGCATGTACTTTACTCCTGACCAATGCAAGGCAACGCTAGCCTCCAAGCCATGCTGTTAAAAAGTTCTTTGTCAGAGTCTCACCTCGCCCCATGACTTTAATGCTTTGTGATCAATGACTTTTGGGATTGAATTTACACACCCTGAAAAAAAAAGAAACAAAAGAGCCATGGTGCCAACACTCACAAATCTGATGAAAAAACACTGATAAATAATCATAATGCCAGAGAAACACAGGTTGTTACCTTATGTTCTATGTTTTATTTATGAATAATATCAATGTTGACATCACTAGGAACTTTGAATCAATAGTGCCATCAAATAAAAATAATAATCCATTTGCTAATTTCCTATCAGACTAGCCCAGAATACATGATTAGAATGCCTATTTTCAACTTTGTTTCCACTGCAACCTGTTGACATACTCTTAAGAGTACTGAAATGTGAGGTTAGGCACTGTGTGGACGGGTTTTATTTTTCTTCTTCTATGGTGTCAGTCCATTCTATTTTACAGTCATCTTCATGACATGCTCACAGTGCAGAACTGGCACATGCTAATGTTGAAGCACTTAAAGTTTTCCCATTTCCAATAACATTGCATTTAAATGGCGAGTGCAGTGCATCGGGGTTTCTGTGATATATCAATTGAGCACGAAGAATCATGCAGAATACATTGCAGACTAAAAGGGAAATCTGCACTTCAATGTACCAAGGAAAATTGGGGGAGATTACAGTTACAATCCAATCTGATTTTGAGATGTTATGTTCATCTAGAATGTTCCAAACATTCCTTGAACATAATATTCTTTCAAAAAAGTTCTGTCGCTTCAAAAAGAAAAAAAAAAAATCCATGTCACCCAGTGACTAAAATTGGAAACATGTCTTGATAGTTATTACTTTGTCAAGTACAATTCTCAAAGGACATGTCAAATACTTTTTTTTAGGACAGGCTGATAGAAAGGTGAGATGACAGATTTATTTAACGTTGCTAAGCTTAATGATAAAACAGTGTGAATGGTAAGCAATTCTCCTCATGCAAAGTGAACATCCAGGACACTGGATGAATAATGCCTGCTGGGAATGTTTACTCTTTATTCTGAGAGCCTTTTTGTTATCTGGTCTGACATTGAGCTACACTGGATGTATAGAAGCCATAGATATACAGTATCTATGCACTAACAGCCTTGAGGCAAATCTATTTAGCAGAAATGTATTTGTTTGAATTCTTTTCATGATGAGAACAAATGTGTAAATGAATAACCGTATTTATACATACATGTAAAAGGACACTCATATTTGTGACATTCACACATGTAGCACGCTATATATGGTGTAAAGGCGTTTAAACATGGGTGAATTTGAGGATATGTTGGCAACAGAACACCCACGGTTTTGAGGAATATGCAGCAGTTGTGAGTGAAAGTGAAATGTCACCATTGCCCCGGAGGAGGATGGAAGATGGCCAATGGCAGGCTGTAGATGGGACTGTCAATACCCTTCAGCATGCGATGGCTGCCATAATACCATCTGCGGCCATGATGACATCAAACCGATCCATCACTGTGCCAGTGTATCTGTGTCTTTTATCACAATTACCTTTTCCCTGTCTCTGCATGAGGCCATGTTTGCTGTCATTGGTATTCATATATTCCTTGAATAACCAAATGGAAAAAAGGGGGTAAAAATCAGAGCAGTTCCTATGTCATAGAATTTTCCAAGGCAGAATCTCTGCCCCACTCCCAATGCATGCTGGGATAGGCTTCAGCCCCTGGAATGGATGAAACAGGTGTAGATAATGAATGGATGGATCAAACACAGTATCATACATCACAACTGAATCCAGTCAGATTAGAGATCTTCAGAATATTGTAGTGATATGTGAGCCTTTTTTTTTTTTTTTTTTGCAAGATGAATGCCTCTATATGTACACATGCATTTCATTATGAGCACGTTGGATTGAATGGTGTGATCTGATAGAAGGCAAACCGTATATACATGCAACAAAAAAAAAAAAAAAAAAAACCTGTAACACTTATGAACATACCACATTTCACTATGAGTTATGGATAAAGCACATAGCTGATAGACAGCACTGACCCAGTTGGGAGAAATCGCTGGGAATTGGGGCCAGGAAGTTCATATTACAGATTGGTATGCCAATAGCCTACCTATTCCCACACAGGCCATTAAAAAGGTATTATCACTTGCTTGAGAGAGCATCTGGCACTTCTGAACCTTCATGACTTACTGATGGATATTAATTGGTCTTCTTGCGGTTAGAATATTCTGGATTTTAAATGCCATGCTAACGGAGAAAAAGTGAAAACTATTAAACAAGTGTCTTTTTAAAGAGATGCACAACGGGCTCATTTGTGACAATGAAATCGCTAATGGATGCCCCAATGGAGAAAATGTAACTAATTTCCCATATGAATACATGAATTCACATTCATGCTGTTTTGCTTTGTGTGTAAATGTGAATACATGAATTCACATCCGTGCTGTTTTGCTTTGCGTGTAAATGTGAATACATGAATTCACATCCATGCTGTTCTGCTCTGTGTGTCAATTTGTGTAGCTGCATATTAATCACTTGTGGCCACTTGTTGTTCAACATCACATAGCTATAGATAGTTTATACTGGATTATATTCACTTAATAACAGCTGGCAGACCTATCATGCATGAAAGAGGTGGCCATATGGCTCCACTGATATGGGTGATGTTGGTTTCAAATTCATTTTACCAGTAGAGTACCATTAGTCACACATGAATCCAACAGTAACTGTATGCGAACAAGGGTAAACACATGTTCGCAAGAGTAACCACGACTTTGCCCAACCATTCTACGTTGGCGACATCACCGGCTCCTACAAGGGCAACAATGCAATAAGGACTAATGAATAGGCATGAACTGTCCCAGATGACAGTGATTACCTGTGGCATTGATAATGTCTAAGTGATCACACTGTGGTTGGTCACCTGAAAGGGCAGTTCTGTCAGGACCGAATTATAAATGTGAGACATGCATTGCTTTGCTGATAATACAGGAAAGTGGATAATACACACTAAACAGCAGTGGTGATTGATTAAAAAGGTATGTAAAGTAGCCAGCTGTCTATCCCATACCCCCAGTTGCAAAAAAGCAGATATAATCAATGCCATTTAGAGACACTCAGGAAGCCCTTCCTTATTGAATTAGGTTAATTACATTTTGACAGTGAAAATCACTTCATCCAAAAATGTTCTCTCTTGGGTTTGTATAGTGCAGCTCTGTTCTTTCCTTCCTTATTACATCTTTGCTGCTCGGTCTTATCTGTAAGTCGAAGAAAGCGATATTTACAACCAGGACAAATCTGACAATCACCTAAAAATGGTTAGACTTGACAATAGTTTTTTGAAAAGTAGAGTTAAATTGTGATTTATTGCACATGCAAAACATTAATTTCACAGGCCCCGTTTAGGTTGGTAATTGGCTTCTAGAGCGAACTAGATAACTTAGCTGGAAGACTCAAACTTCAATCATCAGCAAATGGCGGCAGGGATGTCCCTCCAGGACGCTGTTTTTAATCCAATCACCCATCAGAGGCAAGTTATTGCGCAATTGGCATTCTGCATGATTGGCAGTATTTCGTTTTCATAGTCATTGCCCAAAACAGTTTGCGTAAGCTGATTCAGTTTGGACAACTGATTGGGAAGCATTTTGAAAGTTGAGCCAGAAACTGCAGGGTTATCTGCTTATTTATTTATCTCTTTTAGATGACTACAGACAATCTGCCTAATTACTAGTTCAGAACTCAAGAGAAGGAACTGTAGTGTTTTTTTTTTTTTTTTTGCCTCTTTAAAACCAAGTAAAACTGTTGACTCGCTGACCCAAGTTCTTGCTTGGTTGGTTGAGTCAGAGGTCAGGCATATGGATGATGTCAGATTACAGGCCTATACCCCACAGATTACAGGCCTATACCCCCACAGATTACTGGCCTATACCCCACAGATTACAGGCCTATACCCCCACAGATTACAGGCCTATACCCCACAGATTACAGGCCAATACCCCCACAGATTACAGGCCTATACCCCCACAGATTACAGGCCAATACCCCCACAGATTACAGGCCTATACCCCCCCAGATTACAGGCCTATACCCCCACAGATTACCCTATACCCCAGATTACAGGCCAATACAGGCCTATACCCCCACAGATTACAGGCCTATACCCCCCCCTATTACAGGCCTATACCCCCACAGATTACAGGCCCATACCCCACAGATTACAGGCCTATACCCTACAGATTACAGGCCTATACCCCACAGATTACAGACCTTATACCCCCAGATTACAGACCTATACCCCACATATTACAGACCTATACCCCACAGATTACAGGACTATACCCCACAGATTACAGGCCTATACCCCACAGATTACAGGCCTATACCCCCACATATTACAGACCTATACCCCACAGATTACAGGCCTATACCCCACAGATTACAGGCCTATACCCCCACATATTACAGGACTATACCCCACAGATTACAGGACTATACCCCACAGATTACAGGCCTGTACCCCCACAGATTACAGGACTATACCCCACAGATTACAGGCCTATACCCCCACAGATTACAGGCCTATACCCCCACAGAGAGGCGACACATCACTCAATATCTAAAGCATCTGCTGTGCCTCACCCCCTGGGGCTACCTGACTGTCACATGAAAATATTTCTCACTCAAACTGCATAAATGTTGATCTTACATTATAGTCGTTGAACACTCTGCTCCATGTTTGTGTTCCCACGGCCGGCTGTGTACTTAAAGTTGCCTGCCTTCGATTACTTTGATTACTAACATCGGAGCCATCACTTCATCAACATGGTTGCTTTCACTCATTTGTGTTATTTGGTTATTTATCAGCAGCATGCTACAGGTGAGGCATCCAGTCAGCCATTGACAGGGATACCAGCAGGCTAGCATTGCAAAGCCCTACACTCAATGCCTGTCTCATATGTTTATCACAATAACAATCTGAAAAATAGGGTGTGTTTTATTCTCCATAACCAATGACCCACCAAAGGACATTTGAAATAGAGGCCTACTCTGAGCATCTCCCACACACAGAAAAATAACACTGCTTTCCTGCTCCCAGCAGGCCAATGGCAAATGGGCAAAATATTTTGTAGAAGGAGGGGCAGTGTTTATTAATTAGTTATTGTAAATGATTGAAGAAAAAAATATGAAAATTAATTTGTGAAAGTGTATGATTTATATAGTATCCTACAGTAAGATTGTGATACTCTGACAACCACCATTTTGTTCTTGTTCTACTCAAACCCTCCCCACTTTTGTCCATCGCGAGTGCTAGTTTACCTCTTCACCGATGGATTCACTGAACACTCTTGTAGTAATGAAAAAGTGATAACTTTTGTCAATTGCTAATGTTGCTGCTGACTCATATCACAATCCTTATCAAAAATTCAAGCAGTATTAGTACAGTGTGACAGAATGGAAGTAGTTCACTGTGTAGCGAATTCCTGTTTTAAGAGGTTAAAGTCAAACAAAAGAAAAAAAATCTCAAATGCATCACTGAACAGAAAAATGTACAATCCCCTCATTTGTAGTAATACCGAATTCATGTTGAAAAAGGCGATACAAAAACCAAACTCAAATAGCCAGCCTCACTGAACAGAGAAACGGAAAATCCCCCCACTGGTTCTCTGGTGGCCGCTAGAGGTAGAGCGGAACTTCAAAAGTAAATCTGCTTTGTTTGATAACAGAATTAAGCCATTTTGAGAGGGGCATCTGAGATGGAGTAGCTACACATGGATTTCAGTGTTTTCAGTCAGTACCAGCTAATTCAGATGAAAATCAAACAACGTATCCTGTGCAGAACAGGCCCTTTGAGTGTGCCCTGGGGTTGCATTTTCTCACTCAGATATGAAATAGTCAGGATCTGAAGTTCACTCTTATTTCAGCTTGCTGAACTACATTTTCTGTGCTACCAGTCCTATTTTTAGCATAAATAAAACATTACATATTTCAGTCGAGGGCAATTTAGTTCAACATGTTGCACAACAACGCATGCATGATCTAGATTCCAGAACGGAAGAACGAAATCAAGAATCCAAAGAGACGTGTGCAATATAAGAACCCCGGGATGAGGGATTTGGGCTGCAACAGGTTTTCATATCAACTGCAGCTTTAAATAGTCTCCTGAAGCCACTTTCTTTAAGAAAAGGCTTGGCTGCGTTAAATACTCTCTAGACTGGGGAAAATGGAAAGGCTAAATGGGTTGGATGACCTGTCCTTGTCATTAGGCAGGCAACGTATGCGTGAGGACACTGACTGGGATTCAGCTGCCCTCAGAAATTATCACTTTAATTAGAAAAAACTAAAATGATAGACAGGAACGTAAACTGGTCAATAAAACAGGAGAAGCAGCAGTCGCAAGCAGATACAGAAGAAACACAAGGTCTAGTTAAGTTCAAAGTAGCAGAAAGCAAAAATAATAATGACAGTGCAGGCTTCGTAAAGTCACATGAACAATACCTCACAATGAAAAAAGACAGACAGAGTCCATAAGTAGCAGGAGCTGAGTGAATGATCAGGTGCAGGTGTGTGCAGGTGTGTTCACTGAGCCGGGGAGGTGGTGCTGGGCTGAAGTGGGCGTGGCTGAGCTGGCTGATTGGGAGCAGGTGTGACATATCCATATATCCTGGTTTACGTATATGAGAGGACGATGAACAGAGATGTAACGTTACTGAAATGCTCTCCTCGAATTGCCACATCTGAAAATGAATGTCACTTTGAGCCTGACCAAACTTCCATTATCTTCTGTCGCTCAATTAATGAATAGTTTTGTTGATCCACCATTCGCCTAAGTATTAAGCAAACTTCATTCACAGCCAGGATCTGAGTTACGTGTTGTAATCACTGTACTGGCTCAAAGTTGGCTGTTTTATATATCACACCTCCGCTTTTCTGTCTGATTTCCTAATACCTGTTATTAATTCTGGGCTAAATTCAAACATAATTTGTATTTTAAGGACCCAAGCAATTCAGAAAAAAAGGCTTTACATTACAACCTAATTTCATTGAACATGTTATATTTTACTGCAGACAGGTAAACATGTCCTTTTGAATGTCTTCTCTTCATTATAAAATGTCCTGAAAGTCCAAATTTACTTGAATTGCATTGAATGCTCTTAAAGGAAATAAGTGTGTTTGATTGAATCACAGCCAGGATTTTGCAAACAAAATTAAGAATTGGACACAAGCCTGTGACAAGGAAAAAAAAACAAAAACAATGAGCATACTATGCCAATGCAATAAGCGCTGAGAGGCGCTGGCATCCGGCAGGGTTTGGTTGCTGTGTTATTTCAGCAAAGGGCTGCTCTAACTCAATTCACTGCTCCAGTGCATCACACTCGGTGGGTGAGTCGTTCCCTTGTTTGTCAAAACAATGTATGACTCAATTCCACGTTCCGTTCTGTGGCGCTCGTCTGCGGGCCGAGACATCCCATCACTTAACCCCCCACACCCCCAACCTCCAACCGCCCCGTCCACCCCCAACACTCCAAATCCCCAAGGGAACAACAACCCCCCCCCCCCGCCCCCAACATACCACCAAACACCCCGGGCTGTTCTACTCGAGATGACAAAGCAGTAATCTCACAGAGTCAAGGCGAGAGAACGGCCTCCTTGCACTGCAGGCACATGCTCATAGAGGAGGGATGCGGTGGAATTTGCAAGGCTAAAGCCATTACTGTCCTGAGAGAGGGAGAGAGAAAGAGAGAGAGAGAAAGAGAGAGAGCGAGAGAGAGAGAGAGACAGAAAGAGACAGCGAGAGAGAGAGAGAGAGAGAGAGAGAGACTCGGGAGGTGTGTGTGCCGGGAGGAGGGGGGGGGGGAGGTGGTAGGGAGCAAAGGAAACGGCTGAACTCATTAAAGAAGACCTGATAACTCTATTGATTGTGTGTGTTGTTTCACAGACAGATGTGAGAAGGTCATCACAGGAGGGTGGGGGACCACACACACACTGAGCCGATGTTTTGTGTGTGTGTGTGTATGTGTGTGTGTGTGTGTGTGTGTGTGTGTGTGTGTGTGTGTGTGTGTGTGTGTGTGTGTTGTGTGTGTGTGTGTGTGTGTGTGTGTGTGTGTGTGTTTGCATCTCAAGTATGTGTCTTTTTTGTGCAGGTGTATGTGTGTGTAGGTGAATGTTTGTGAGTAGGTGTGTGTATTTGAGCACACGAATGTGTATGCAACTTTGTGTGTGTGTGTGTGTGTGTGTGTGTGTGTGTGTGTGTGTGTGTGTGTGCGCGTTTGTGTGTGTGTGTGTGTGTGTGTATGTGTGCAAACACCTGTTTGTTCAATGACTTCCTGAAGCATATGGATACATCAGCTCTGCTGAAATGGCCAGCACTTACACCATTCTGTGCTAATTAGCACAAAGCAAGACAAAAACCAGACTTCCAACAGTTGCTTAACATTCAGCATAGTTAAAGGACCAACACTCCAAGACCTGCTTAACACTATACATACTCTCAGCAATACAGATAAAGTACAGACACACACCAGCACTCTATTTAACACTGCAACCTGGACTGCATAAGATCAGCCTCCCAATATGGTTAATACAGACAACACATGTAAAGACAACAGTTAAGGGGCAGCTTGTAGTCTAGTGACTAAGGTGATTGACTGGGACCCCAGGGATTTAACCCCACATTGCTCCCAGGGGGATTAGCACTTGGTTAGCCTGATCAACTGTAAGTTACTTTGGATAAAAAGCATCAGCTAAATGACTGAATCATAATGCAGACAGAGCAGGTAAAGGTATCAGTCATACCTGAAAATTACCTACATCCAATGATTTTTAACGCTGTTCAGACGACGCCATTAGCAAAGCTAAATTCATCTCTCAGAGCCCATTACTCCAAAACCTGCCTAACACTGGACATGCAGTTACGCAGCAAGCTTAGCATGGGAAAAAGGTCATGCTCAGCGATTCACACCATCCACATTATATCATCAGTATAAGGTGGACGAAGCAAAGCCTGTAAAAACAGTAAAATGGGTTCCTTGTCAGTCAGTTCATAGATAAACACACAGAGTGAACACACTGAGCATGCTTCATAAACACACATTATTCAAAAGACAAACGAGGAAGGGAGGAGGATGTGAGAGAAAGAAGGCAAATGACAAGGAGAGGGTTGGCCTCCTTTACTAAACACTAAAGAAAATAAAAATGGCATTACACAAAACACCTTGTAATTCCTAAATTTTCTCTCAAAACTTAATGAAAACATACAATTAAAAAAGAGAGAGAGAGGGGAAGAAGAAATAGAAACAGGGAGAAATAAGCAACAGTGGGCGGGGACGGGGGTGTCCAGAGTAAGAATCTCACGGCCGTTTGACCCTTACCTTCCCCACATACTGAGCCTCCGGGCCTATGTGCTCTTCTAAAACAAAGAATTGGTTCCAAATCCACCCGCGTTTGGGCCGATGGTGCACCTCGGCCTCAGTGTCCCCCGGCCTGGTCTGGTTTTTGGAGGGGGCCCGGGCGGAGGTGGGGGAGTGGTGGTGGGGTGCGGACCCGTACCCCCTCTGGACGAAACAGAGGCATACCAGGAAGGGGCACAGGCAGGAGGGGCTTGTAATCCTCATGGCAGGAAAGCGGGCGTGTCACTCGGCGGCGCCCCCTGTTGAACGTCCCCCCGGGCGAAAAATCCGAGGGGGGGAAGGGGGCGGCGGGACTTCCTCCCGCTGGGGGCGGACGCGTCACGGCACGACGAAGAGGGCGGGGCACTAAATCCAAACCGGAAGGCCCGTCCGGAGAGTTCTTTTAAGGTCCATCGTTCAAGGGCCCGGCAAGGGAATCACTGAAATCCATTTACATCATGGTCCAATGGGAAAACTAACAGTGAAAAAAAACCCCAAATAAAATGAAATAAAATAAAATAGATAGCCAAGGAGAGCGAGGAGAAGACAGGTGCTGCTGCTGAGGGGTTATTACCCCAGTCTATAGCTGGTGGGCATCAGGTTCCTCCTACAAAGAAAGAAGGAAAAAAAAAAGGTGTGGGTTTATCACATTGTAAAGGTGACATTTCATTTCCTCAGAGGTCTGGTGATCTGACACGCGCAGCAATGATTCAGAAACTCCACAATTCAACGCTGATGTGATACAGTCTGTCAGGAAAGAGCTAGACCATGACAGATTAAATTTCCTTTTTTTTTTAGTGAAAAGTAAAGATTTTACTTGCAACTACAAGGTTTGTGTGAAGCTGTAATTTTTTTTCATCCCCATAAGGGTATTAGTCCCTTGTCTTCAGCAAGACAATCATGACTCAGGCAAGAGATTTTGTTGATATCATGTGAAAGTGAAAGATGCAGGGTTTCAAACAGTCCTTTGGTTTCAACAGTCATCCAGCCACGAGAGCACAAAATGCATACCATAATGGCGCATTGGTGCATGATACCGTAGGATGCTCTCAGACACATGCCTTTTTTCTCTCCACACGCGGGCGTACAGTTTGACGGCAGAGTGTGCGGTGCGGCGCGCTGCCCTGCTGCCGTGTTGAAACGGAGAGGCTCCAGCTCTTTGAGCTGTGATGAGTTATTGGCGCCGGTGGGAGTCTGAAACTGCCGCAGTGGGTACGGCTCATTTATAAACGTGCCTGAAAGGGCCGCTCCGTTCCCCCAGCCCGGCTCTGGCGCCACATCAGGGGGATTAAGCACAGGAGACCCGAATAAAGAACCGGCACGCTGCGGAAGTGCGCCTCTCCTTTTGTGATGATAAGGGAGGGTAGCGGTGCTCTTGCCTGACCGGTGTGGGATCTGCTTTGTTGAGACGCAGAACAGGAAAGACGCTGTTCTGCTCATTCTGACCAATCACGGCACACAATTCAGCCTCTGTTTCATAGATTCAAACAGAGATGTCTTCACCTCCCTCCTTAGTATCCACTCATTGGTGCAATGAATCTATTTTTATCCATTCTCATGCTTACACAGGCAATACTGCACATACATTAGGCTCAACTCTCACAACAGAACACACACACACACACACACACACACACACACACACACACACACACACACACAAACCTATAGACATTTGTATATTTTTCACATTTATATTTTGCTATATGTATTTATATATTTATTTATTTATTTACCGTCCCAAACTTAAATACATAATAATATTATGTATATATATAAAGTCAGAAAATGACATTCTGACTTATAAAATATATAGTAGTAAAACTACTACTACTACTAAACTAGTACTAAAAATAATAATAATAATAAAAACTAATAATAATAATAATAATAATAATAATAATAATATTGCATTCTAATTCAGAGAGAATTTCTTGCATAGTACACGTCATCACAGTTGTAAAAGTACTCTGGTTCTCTAGTTTACTCCAGATGCAAAGCTGGGTATGAGTTTATGGCCTCAGGTACTGAAGTTTGCCCTACATTAGCGCATCCACTATGAACATGAACAATGAGAGGGAAAAAAGAGATGTGCATATCTTTAACTAGCACTAGCACTCTGCTGGGAGGAAGCAGTGGAGGAAAAGGCCTGTTCATAGCAAAAGTGGCTCTGAAGGGCCATAGCATGTTCTCCAAAGAGGAGCCATAGGAAAACAATGATGCACAAGTCTGAGATGGCAAATGCTGGACTTACGCAGATGCACTCCATCCTTTCTGAGAGGGACTAAATGCACCTTTATAAGGCCTGAAATGGCATAGACATTGTGACTGACTCAGATATATGGAAGTACACTTTGTTATTTTTGTACAATATTTTATGCTTGTTTTTTTTTTTTTTTTACTGATGTTAGAGAGAATGTGATTGCATGTGCATGAGAGAAAGAGGAGGGGAAAGATACACAGAGACTGAGAGAAAGAGGGTGTCATGCCACCTGCAGCAAATGGACCCCTGCTCTGCAGGAGTCATGGCCACACGTTGTGTTTGAGAGTGGCATCCTTCTGCTGATGTCATACACACACACACACACACACACACACACACACACACACACACACACACACACACACACACACACACACACACACACACACACACACACACACACACACACACACACACACACACACACACACACACACACACACACACACACTCACAGACAAACACACACACACACACACACACACACACACACACACACACACACACACACACACACACACACACGCACACACACACACACACACACACACACACACACACACACACACACACACACACACACACACACACACACACACACACTCACAGACAAACACACACACACTCACACACACACACACACACACACACACACACACACACACACACACACACACACACACACACACACACACACACACACACACACACACACACACACACACACACACACACACACACACACACACACACACACACACACACTCACAGACAAACACACACACACTCACACACACACACACACACACACACACACACACACACACACACACACACACACACACACACACACACACACACACATTTACACCACAGATCACAGAAAGAGAGAGATATGTTTCTCTCCCACAATTTTAGAGAGGGTATAGGGTAGCCCTGCAGTCCTTTTTTTTCCCTTCCTATCAATGTATCAATACATCTGTTTAATATAGGTAAATGTGTTTATGTTAGTGATGGGAATGTTGTTACTGTCTTTGTTGAATGTACTTTGTATTTTGTATTTACGCTTTAGCAACACAAGATTATCTTAGCTACTTCCATAGTTTCCCTGTCAGGGAAGGAGATATTTGGGAGAGAGACACACTTAACCAAGACTGAGACTGATAAATATGAAAGAGAGATAAAAAAAAAACACAAGAGAAGACTGGTAGCAAGGGTAGAAAGAGAGGAGAAAGATATAGTCATTTGAGTTTACTCATTTTATATCTTCTTTTGAAAGTGGCTGTCCCATTTGATGAATGTAAAGTGCCTGGATTCACTGTACATGATAAAGAAATTAAATTAGTGTTTGGCCTGGTTTTGCTATTCATGAAATAATAAGAACTGAAGTAGAATCCATGTCTGCTTGAGCTGTGCTGTCAAACCACGGCCCTGGTAGTGAAGGTAATGCTGAAATAAATCTGATTTAAATTAGGATAAAACACAATAAAAATCCCCCTCACAATTGTAGGTCACACAGTTAGTTCATGTGGAAGTTGGCTTGATCTGAAAAAGGAAACAAAGGAAAGTTTGAAATTGTACAAGAACATAATACATATTATATTAAGATGGTAAGGCTGTTTGACCCATTTAAACTCACAATTTCAACTAAAGAGTATCTAATACTGGGTCAAGTCTGGACTGGAAAATAGCAAAGGTTTCTGCCTCAACTGCATGACCTTGCAACCGATTCCCTGCATCCATAATTCTTGGTTATCCCATCATATGGACTGCTATCAGGATTCCAGTTCAAATTTGGTTGAAGGTATTTGAATCAATCACTACAACATTTATTGTTTGTCAGTGTGGCATGGGGTCTCTACTTTTTCAATGGGAAAAACACGCACAACATAATTCAAAGCACTTAAAGCTAATCCCATAAGAATCACATTCCTTCCATAAGACAAAACATCCAGCAGTGCATATAGGACAGAATTAGCAGAATTAGTCTGATACCCACGGCCAATGAAACTGTAGAAATTAGGCTGAGTGACATATTAACTCAGTGAACTTGAAAGAGAGAGCGAATGAGAGATACAGTTGGAGAAATGGTGGTGGTGGTGGTGGTGGGGGGTGGTGGTATGGTCCATACAATGTTATCTCTAGCGCTGCCCCTGCCATGGTCTCAGCCTACTACATCTTTAGTGTCTGATGGGAGCTTCCTCACTGTTAATGACGATGATTATCGTCATTGTTAGAGCTCATTTGTATACTTCCAAGACTTCTGGTAAAAGCTCTGCTTTATGTGGCATACACTTTTGTGGGTGTGCTTGCATGTATACACATATGGACACATACACACACTTCTCTGTCCTATGCTAAAAATACATGGTCTATATGCAAGCCATGAGTCAGCAAGTTGTTCAGGTCAGATTTTGACCAAAAAAAAAAAAAAAAATCAGAAATAGATTTTTCTTGTTTCATACAAAGTCTGAGTCTCACACAGGCTATAAGAGGAACACGCTACTGAAGGACGAGACCTTGTGATTCCAATGAAAGGAGGACTTCAAGAGCTGTCAATTATTGTTCTGCATGAACTCGTCACCAGGATTTTGCTCTCCATAAGACAGCATGGTAAATGAGTCAATGAAAATTATTTTACTACCTGTAATCTAGTGGCTAAGGTACCCTGGGAGCCCTGAGCCCTGACCAAGGTTGGTGGTTCAAACCCCAGTCCAGCCACAGCAAGAGCACCAGTGCTGTTGGGTCCTTGAGCAAGGCCCTTAACCCCATATTGCTCCCAGGGGGGATTGGCTCTTGGCTAGCCTAATCAACTGTAAGTTGCTTTGGATAAAAAAAAAGCATCAGCTAAATGACAGTAATAATGTCACACTCGTAAGTCAACCTGTTTTTTGGGTACTCAATCCTCATACTCTTAACTTTTACCCAAAATGTAGGAATGTGGAGGGGCCAGTTTATCGCTCTGCTTATCTCTTTATTTGGTAAACCAGTGCTGCTGTGGTGTGATGCTCCCAGAGTGGCTCTCTATGGCTAGCATCCATTCATAAATAACACAGGAACCAGCTGTCCTACCTGCCCTGGCCTGCTTTGCACACTATGCATTTCAGGACTGGCTACCTGACTCTGCACGCACGTCCCTACAGCAATGTGATGATGGCATGGGTTTCCCCTTCACTGTACTTCTCAACCTCCTCAGTGACCCCGTCTGAGGGACAAAGCCACTGGATTGAATGACACGAACAAGCTACCTCTCTCCATCCACGCACGCACGCACGCACACACACACACACACACACACACACACACACACACACACACACACACACACACACCTGCGCTCACACACATACACACACACATACACACGCACGCACACACACGCACACACATACGCGCACACCCACACACATGCACAAGCACACACACGCACACACACACATACGCGCGCACACACATACGTGCACATCCACACACGCACACACACACACATACGCGCACACCCACACACATGAACAAACACACATACGCACGCGCGCACACACACCTCTTCCCCCCTCCTTGCCCCCACTAGGCTTGCTGTGTGAATGGCTTGCTCAGCAGATTCTCACATCCATTATAAATGAATAGACGGAACACTGCAGACGTTACACAGAACACTTGAAGGGGTTGCGGTTGGTGGTGGTGGATCAATGTCTCACAATAACACTCAGGTCAGTGTGTTGTATCTGGGGATAACGTCAGCTGAAATAGTAAAATTCCCCTCCCTTTCTCTCTCTCATCTCTAAGTGCTTTAGTGGACCCCTGCAAAAATATTTGCCTAATGAACAGGACTACCGGCTTACAAATGTCATCAATGTTTATTTGATTGCTAATTCAAGTTTTCATCGAGGGATTTGGAATTGTGTACACAGTTTTTGAGTGGAGTAATTACTACAGTACAAGTGCACTTTGGAAAAGGCTATGCGCCTGTAGCTTTCACCTGCGCAGCAAATGCTAGGGGGCACAATCTCATTCAAATCAAATGAGTCACAGCTTCAACGTTCAGCCACGTAACATGTACAGTCAAACAAACAAACTCATTATTAATCAGTAATGAATAGATGAATATCACACACATATTGCCAACACTGGATATAATGAATTTGTTTAGACTCAGTGGATGGTGGTACATTTGTGACAGGATGTATCAATGTTTTAATTAAAAGCTGATTAACAGTTTGATGTAAAAGTTTCACATTATTTTGCACCTCTATGGGAAGTTGTATCACAATGAGTCACCTGACTGCAACACAGAACCATAACTGCACTGCAGGCAATATCCACCAAGAGTTACATGTGTTCTTCATTACCTGTGTGAAGTACGCCTATTTACACCATGCAAAAAAAAAAAAAAAAACCTCCTTTTTACATGGTAAGTCACATAATAACAATTAACAAGTAACATGTCTGGCCTTGATTCACATATAAATAAAATAATAACACTAGCAATAACTATAGGTTCTTGTTAACTACATTGTAATTACTTAGTAGTAACATATTGGTGCAATTGTTTTTACAAAATATCTATCTGCATTGACTTCTGTGAATGTTAATTTCATATGTTAACAAAACATAATAGAATTTAAAGTGAGATGATATTTAATTGAACTATTCTTGTATTCATGTTTTGTTTTAATTCCATTCTACTTGTATTTGTAATGTAGCTATGATGGGGAACATTGGCCCAAGTCATTAGTGTCACATGAAAACAGTGACAATACTGCCTCCCCTGAACAGTGACACAATCTCCCAGCCTAGCCATGGATCTAGGTTCCCAGCTCAGGCAACCAATCACAGCCTTGGACCACTGTGACATCATAGCTCACAGGGGACACACTACAATTCTGACTTTCACTACATCGTCCATACTTTACTCCTACGCTTGTCTTTGAAGATGAACAAGGAAAAAAAAACATAATGATAAAAAATTTTTTGCTGACGCTGTAGTTCCCCCTGCATGATAGTTAAGCCAGCATTTTTCCAAAGAGCATTCAGAACAGCAGGATCCCTCCTTCGGCAGTTGATATTTTGCATAGGCACATATGCGTTCGCACACACTCTCTCATAGTTTGGAGAGGATTTAACCTTGCACCAGCGTGCTAATTCATTCACAACCGCGTCTGAGCAGACTAAGGGATCTGTGACAAAAAAAAAAAAAAACAAAACACAAAAAAAACAGACTGAATGACTTCAGCTGACAGACATTTTCTGCCCACAGATCTTCATGTGCTTGGACACTCCTTCACCATATCTGTCTTTTCTCAACGCTTGTGAGCAATTAAGTAAAAAAAAACTGCGGCCTGTCTGATTAGTTCTGGAGGTAATTAGGTGCATTCCTGTAATGACTCCTACAAAGTCGAAAAGGAAGAGCAGCGTGTCAGGGCCGACCCCACCCGTGTCACCTGAGAAAATGCCATCTGTCCTTACCTGCCTAATCATTGATTACCTGACACAACGAAAGAGCATCAGCCACCCCCCCCCCACCCCCACTATGTCAGGGGCTACTTTTAAATGAGATCTATTTCTGAAGTTTTAATTGCTCTGTATTTGCATATCAAATTAAAGGAGGCAATTTGTTTCTCATAGCCATTTCTCATTAGAAAACATTTTGATACTTTTTCAACCCTCCTTGTTAAGTATGCACTGTTTCTGTTTGATTAAATAAATATTGCTGCACAGTTGTTTAGAATGTGACTATATACACATAAGGATCACAAGGTCTTTAGGTCTTCGATTCAATTAAAACGTGACTTTCACTCAATAGATTTTGCTTTGCATTAAAAACTCACAGATATAATTTGGGAGGTCTAACCATGGGGACCAAGCTGATTTTTAACATACTATTTACATCGAAACCTGCATGCACATCACGTCAGATATGCATTATGAAGAGCTGCTAAACACTCGTTAACCAAAGCTATGGTTTCCTGTTAAGATTACATAAAGTAATGAACTCTGTATCTATACATCAGGACAAATCACAATCCTTAGCCTTAGACAGACAGACAGACAGACAGACAGACAGACAGACAGACACACACACAAACGCAAACAGGCGCGCACACACACACACACACACACACACACAAAAAAATAGTAATACTACTGCGACATGGAAAGTAGAACAAGGCCCCAGTCTACTTTGAACACAAGAAACCATTTCAAGTTTAACAGTAAATATAGTTGCGAGAGAGTGAATCATGCATGTCCATTTGACTTTTAGAGTAGAATGCTCTCTCTTAAACTGCTCTGAGCAATTTTTTTTTTGTTTTGAGCTGTATTTTTCATCAAGGGTTTTTTTGTTTTGTTTTTCTCAGCCTCCTTGTAGTGAATTTATGAGGTTGCAGTACCCATCTGCAGGTCACAACAGATCTTTCTACATTGTACTGACACGCAGTTGCTCCTTCTTCTGATGTCTTGGATGCAAAATACAGAGGCACGTCCTCCTTCTGTTAAAATGGACAAAATATCCAGAGAAATTTGTTCATAATAAGAATGTGCACACTCACAACAAATTATATACATCAGACTATGTGTATGCATGTGCGCGTGTGTAAGGGTGTGTGTGTGTGTGTGTGTGTGTGTGAGAGTGTGTGAGAGTGTGTACTATTAAATGGGCCGTTGTAACTGTCATCCAACACTTCGTTCAACCGAACGGTCAAGTGGATGCTTTCTCCTGCCAGATAACTTGTGGGCTCAATTTCCCTCATGACTCACATCTAGCCATTTCAGCCCTACGGCTTTCTGTCTGACTCAGCGTTTGCAGGCCAATCAGGGGCAAGGGGCCCCTGCGAGGGCCCGCCCACCTGTCAGCTACACCGCCCGGGCCTCACCGCCTCACCTCACAGCGGCTAATCGTATTCAGCTCCCGCCGAACCACACACCAAGTCATCATGTTGGCGTGTGGCTTGCGGGGTAGAGTTCCACCTCTATCCTTTTGTTTTATGAAATCAGGAGAGAACAGCAGAACCCACGTCAATGCAGTCAGGGTTTTCAGCAACCGTCTAGGCCTCCAGGAGAGAGGCGGCTCCTAAACCGTTCACGTACACAAGAGTAATTCATCACACCGTTTGGCGCTCTTTCACATTATCACTTTGTGCATAATGACCAGGTGGATACGTCACGCATTCCTAACCTCTGCTGCTTTGGCGGTATTCTCCTCCCCCTGTTCTGAGGAAATAAAAATCCGGTTTTGCACCTGAAGCAAAGACTGCCTGAAAGCTGTCATTCAGAAATGGCAAGAATGTAATGTATGTGTAAACACTTGCCTCTAGGAATGCCTACAATTGTCTGAGCAGATGAACCTTGTTGAAGCTATTGGAGTTTGGCAGCGAGTCTCTGTGTACTTTCTTGTGTACTGCACACTGAGACCAGTTTTGCTGTTTTCCAAAGTGCTTTTTTTTTCCTTTTGTCTACACAGGTAATGAAGTCTCTGCGCCCGTGTTTCAAGGTCCCCAATTCGGGCCGGCAGAGCCCCCGGCCGGCAGGCCTGCATACTGAGAGCAGAGTTGAGTGAATGTGACAGGAGTTCTAGCTGACCCCACTGCCATGGAGTTCAGCTAGGCCAGACTGGGATCTGGGGAGCAAATCTGAGACATGGCCGGGCAGCCATTTCTGTGAAAGATGCCTCTCACAGGTCATTCAATCAAAGGCACTTATCAATGAAAATGATAAGGACTGGACTTTGTCTTTGAGTGTCCCATTTTTTTATTGGAGACAAGCAAAGATGTTTGTTAGAATGTGTTATTTTTATATCAACATAGAATACAACATGCCCTTACGTAGACTACAGTCTGTTTTGATTGCCTTGCACGTTCCCCTTAAAGAGACGAAGTTCATTTAATTGAATGCAGCCCATTATATTTTCCAAAACTAGTATCATTTTTTTTCTGCAGGGGTGGGGAAGGCATGGCCAATGAAGGAGGGCACCACATACGGGTTGAAAGCCTGTTCCACCCTCAAACCCCAAATATCATATCAGCAATTCAAGATGGACTACCCATTTAACCCTCTGCCAAATGAACATGATCATGAACAACCAGGTCGATCTTATTTTCAGACACTCACGCTCAACCAACTCACGCTCCTTTTCAGACTGTATACATTTAAACTGCCACCATTGAACCAAAGTGCCAGCACATTACAGTAAATGAAGTGAAATGGGCATGAAATATTGTGGTACAATAATAAATGGTTCAAATTAAAGCTCCATGTCACTGTAAAACTTCATCGCACTGTAAAAGCTGTATTTATCCACTCAAATCTGCAGTGATTAGCTTTTTACAGGAGAAAACTGATGGCCTTGGGTTTTATCAGATTAGTCTCCATGGAAGGCAAACACATCACTGAAGTTAAAACAATCTCAGATGTATTTATTACTGTATAAATACCCGAGCAGAAAGCATATTAAATACCCTGCCGTAACACAGACTTTTCAGCTAATTAGGGATTTATATTCTGGTTCCTGGGTCGTGATGATGAATTTACCTTTCAAACTGAAAAGTAAATATTGGTTCACTACATTAATTCCTGCAAATATATGAGATGTCTTTCTGTTTAATTTTACTGAGGGGGAATTTGGCAAAACTTGTGTAATAGCAGTGTGCTCTGAACTACATGAATTAAAGCAAATAAAGCAATGTTTTTTGTCACAATGCTGTGTTCCTGTCCCATGTCATTAACATATTGCACTCTAAAATAAACGCTCGAAACAGACTGACATTCCCTCTGGGTGTATATTACTTTTTTTCTTGAATAAAAATATTAATATTTACATCACAGCGATTGATATTCTGCACAGATGGGTACATAAAGCTCTGCCCATATGCTCAAGGGGAATTTTTATCAAGGTGTGGACTCATCATAAATTATATTTGTTATAATTATTGTTATAAATTTCAAATTTTACCCACCTTTGGGCACCAAAAAGCTCTCAGCTTAAGCTTTCAGTTCTCTTTCAATTGCTTAGATTGACATTTCAAACCACTATTTAAAAATCACATAAAATTAATCACATTAAAAAAAAAGTAAAAAATAAATATTAATCCAAAGGCAAAATAATACATGTATATTTGAATTACATTTCAGCATATTGTTGGATGTGCAAAGTAATAATTTTACAGTTGCACTAATTCAACTCTGATGGAGACAACAGAAATCACTGAATGTATTATATTCCGGGGGCTTATTTAAATGCCAGCAAACTAGCCAAACAAAGCAAAGCCTCTATAAGGCCGTCGTGGCGACCGCCTGGATCTAACTGAAATGCCACAATGAAAAATCAGTGGACTAAAACATATGTTAACTCAAAACTGAGGAAACAGATTATTTCATAAAGTTCGCTCATTCAAAACTTTGGTTCCGTCCGATTTGTTGTTTTCAGTTTCCGTGGAGACTGGATCATGGTGTAAGACTGACTTTGAGACAATTGGCATCATGTCACAAGCATTCAGAATGGATGACATGAAGCATCCGTAAATCTTTAACAGATCATCTGTACTGTCATGAGCCATTTTATTCCTCAAGTGACATTCTGTTCCCGCTATTTATGTCACAAATTAAATGAGTGTTGAGTGAATGCGTTATGAAAGGTTTTGTGAATGGTTCTACAAACCTCACAAATGCGCGATGAATGATTTATGTAAGGTATTATGAATTCCCATGTAACTCTCCTTCCAAGTAAAGCGTTACCACAATATTTTCCTTCTCTGGAACTGGCTGTCTGCATTCAATCTGTTTTTGGGTCAGCACGCTATACAGCTGCGCTTTGATCAAACCGATTCACTCAACAAAGCTTGCGATGCTAGTCATTTGTTTTTGCTCTTGGAAATGGGGGAGTGGGGGGGGGTCTTGTCCTCTCCCGAGATTGAATCAAAGAAGAAAAACAAAAAACAAAAAATAAAAAATAAAAGTTAAATAAAATGCGTTGTTGCTCCAGTCCACTTCTCTAAAAATGCCTTTGAAATGTGCATCAGGAGCACTTAACTCCACTATGACAGCTTCAACCCCTCCAAAATAATTTGACAGCTTTTGTTGTGAAGCTCCATTAGTTCAACAGCAGTGGTGAGGTCTTTATGGCTTAAAAAAAGAAAGAAAAAAAAGCTATGCAATCACAAGAGCAAGAGGAGAAATCTCTTGGGGGTTGGCGGATTGAGAAAAGAAGGGAGGATTTTTTTTTGTTGTTGGGGGTGGGGGCATGAGGTAGGGGATACAAGGTGAATTTAATTTAATTGAATGTTTTCAATTCCAACCCATATAACGAATGACCAAATGAAACACAGCACAGACAAATGGGTGGGTGAGTGCAGGGGAGAGGAGCGGCGACTGACTGTGTAATTAACCACTGCTTGTGGTGCAGACCTGTGGCAGGGGCAGGGCCATTTTATTAACAAGCACAAATCCGCAACAGCAGCAACCAGGCCACTCCCACTGCCACACCCCCTTTTAACCAATTTGTAAGAACAGAAACACACACCTACACACACACACAAACCCACACACTTGACCTCCATGCCACATTTCAGCCTACTAGGGCGAAAACTGTGGCCGCCAAAGGGTGGGGAAAATGTTTGTGGACCGACTAACCAACAGAGCGACCTGGTCAGAGCTAAAAATGACACACTGAAGGGTACCTGGAACGTGAAGGAAGAGTTCATCTCTTCCACTGACCATATAAGGACCATATCAAAGAGTCCAGCCTGAGGCCAGGACACAAGTTACCTCAGAGTCACAAAGGTGACTATAGAAGTGTGTGTGTGCCGATCGCCTGGTTTCAGTTAAAATATGTCATTAACATATTTAAAATGCAAAAGCTTGGTTTTTTTTAAAATAAAGTGTTAGCAGTTTGGTCCTTGATCAATGAACTTGTCAACTAGATCAAGGAGGAAAAGAAATATACATTTTTTTAAGTCAAAGGTCTCAATTTCATTGAATAAGACTACTGTCACCCCTCACAAATCAATTCTAACGGGATTAGTCACAGAAAAATCACCTTGGGCCCGATTTTCATGAATTGTCAGGGATTTGGAAGGTTCTCATGAACATCAGTACGAAATCATCCCACCCCTTTCCTGTTATAAGGCACAAGCACTTATATGCAAAGTCGAGCTTAAGGACAGACAATTCTACTGACCTGTCAAAGTTAAAGTCCCCCCGCCCCGAAGGCAAGGTGTGAAACGATCAATCTCCAGAGAGAGTGGGTGTGTGTGTGTGTGTGTGTGTGTGTGTGTGTGTGTGTGTGTGTGTGTGTGTGGGAGGGGGTTGTTGCCAGCCCTGGTCCTGGGAAGCAGCAGGATGCACAGCTTTTACTCAGCCCTTAAATAACACAGTTCATTACACAATTAACCAGCCTGGTCTCTTGGCTCTGAACGGGTTCCCAAAAACAAAGACCAGCGCACCCTGCAGCCATTCAGGAAACGGCTCCATTAAGCCATCAGACAACCTTTCACCAGATTTAGCTGTGCTGTAGACAGTGAGCTCATTCCCTCACTTCGAGCTCATCAGGTCTCTCAGAAAAACCCTGTACATAATCAATAAGACAGCTGGGGGCATACACGCCTTTTCACCACCAGTCAACCCCCATCAAGCGTCCACCCGTCTTGTGGCTCCAGGAAACGTCTTCCGACGGCTAAGTAACTGCCGGAATATTATTCTGCCCTGCTCTTGTGGAATGAAATAATTTGAACAAGATTACAGAGGGACGGGGGTGATGTAAGTAATTTCAGAAAATTACCACAGTTCGGTTCTGATGGGTTAATGATCCGTGCTGAGGGAGAATGGCCCAGGCAGCCGGGTGACAAGCCATCTCTAGACAGAATTAAATGATAGGATCTCATAACACTCACTCTTCACATGAGCCATGCATGTCTGCCCCCATCAAATAATACAAAGATGAAGGAAACTCTATTTCTTATTCCTCTTGTACTTCCACTTCTTTTTCTTCTTATCGTCATTATTATTATTATTAGTTGCAGAGATAGAAGCAGTTGTAGAAGAAAGAGAAGTAGTAGCAGCAGCGTTAGCAGTATTAGCAGTAGTAGGAGTAGCAGTAGCAGTGGCAGTAGAGGTAGCATTAGCAGTAGTAGCATTAGCAGTAGTGGAAGTAGAGGTAGCATTAGCAGTAGCAGTAGTGGCAGTGGCAGTGGCAGTAGCAGTAGCAGTGGCAGTGGCAGCAGGCAGTAGGCAGTAGTGGCAGTAGTAGCAGGCAGCAGTAGCAGAAGTGCAGCAGTAGCAGTGGCAGTGGCAGTGGCAGTGGCAGTGGCAGTGGCAGCAGCAGCAGTGTGGCAGCAGGCAGTAGCAGTAGCAGTAGCAGTGGCAGTAGCAGCAGTGCCAGTGGCGGCAGTAGCAGTAGCAGTGGCAGTGGCAGTGGCAGCAGTAGCAGTGGCAGTGGCAGTGGCAGTGGCAGTGGCAGCAGCAGTAGCAGTGCCAGTGGCAGTGGCAGCAGTGGCAGTAGCAGTGGCAGTGCAGTGCCAGTGGCAGTAGCAGTAGCAGTGGCAGTGGCAGTGGCAGTGGCAGTAGCAGTAGCAGAGTGGCAGTGGCAGCAGTAGCAGTGGCAGTGGCAGTAGCAGTAGCAGTGGCAGTAGAGGTAGCATTAGCAGTAGTAGCAGTAGTACTAGCAACAGAAGTCAGATGGTTCACTGACTGAGCCTAATTCCAGCCCTCCATTGGGAAAAAGGGGATAGAGACTATGCTTGCAGCCATGCGTTTGAAAATTTGCATAGACCATTCTAGCACCTACACACATGTGACACCCAGCCCATTGCACAAGGACCACTGGCCAGAAAAGGGTTTAATTGCTGAACTGAGGAGCCGTTCCCATCCAAAGCTGGCATCTAATCCTCAGCCCCATCATGGAGCTCTTTCTGTCATCGTGTAGCAGGTCTGAAAGACTCTGGGCACTGTCTACACACAAATCATACAGCTTTACAATGTTTCCACAGAAAACAAACACAAAGAAACAGTCACAAGATTATAAATGCCTCCATTTTCTTCTCATTCTGCTCAGAACACCTTGATATTTACACAAAGAATAGTATTTTTAATTCCACAATTTACAAGCAAACAAACACTGGAAAGCCATGTTTTTGAGATGACAGCAAGTGTAAATTGCTCCCCCAAGCTGTTTCCTATATACTGTTCAAAACAGATAAATAATAGCCTACCATTAAGTTTCTGCATGTAAACTGTTCAAACGTTTATCTTTCTGTAACAAGTATGTATCTGGTATTCAGCCCAATCCCTCTACCAACATTGTGTCTGTACTTCACATCTTTTTAATGGTGCTGTTTACTCATTTTTGGTCAGTTTTTCCAAAACTGGATTAAAAAAACAAATAAATTACTAAAAAAAAAAAAAAAAAAGAAATTAAATTCCGCTTTTTAAATCTCCAGCAACAGTGGGTTTTCAAGGTAGAAATATAGCAACAACAATAGATCTGTGCTTTGCCATTTTATGCATAAGTTACATCGAAACAAGAACGCTGGTCTATGTTATCAGGTTGGTATAGGTAATCAATAACTGGTAAACCATAGACCATGATAAATCAATAATGGATTGAGAGTCAGCATTGGGTAATGTCTCTCAGCAATGGGCCATCACAAGGGGATCATGTTCTATGGATCTGAAACCATTGAAACCATTGACAATAATCATGAACTGAAGGTTAACATGTCACAGATCAGCTGTTAAAGGCTGGCCATCGGTCGTGGCATGTTACCACTTAAAGGTACGTTTCATCACCATGATTCATCAAAAAGGTATTGGGAAGGATGCCATGTGACCTGGCCCTGTTGCCATGGGAACACAAGCATTGTTGTTGTTTTTTTTTATTTTTTTATTTATTTATTTTTATTTTCTACAGTATTATCACATTGCCATTGTTCTGCAACCATTATTTCCAGGTTATTAATCCTTATTTTGACACTCATAACAATTGGATGATGGTGACTTCTAGATACACATATACATTATTAAACCAAAGCACAAAAAGATTTAATCAGTAGCTGATGATTAAATGCATGATATGTGCATTAGGACTGAGAGAGCACTGACAGTGTATGACCCCATCCTTCCTGAAGAACACAGCTAATATCCATATGGAAGTGAAGACTAAAGTACTGATATTGGCGAGCTAAAACCCTACGAATCAGGGGTTGATCTGATATTTTTTGTGATTTTTCATGATGTCAGACTGGCAGATCGTGGGCACGCTGGCATGCTTTTTTTCACACTTCTTCCCACTGCTGCGTCATAAATCTAATAAAAAAATGAAAGGAGTCAGCTGACCTGCCTTGGAACAGAGGGTGTCGGTTTCCTCGCACACTCAGAGTCTGTCTGCCTGAAACTCTGCCTTCTGACTTCCTTCCATCCTCAGTCTACAAGTTTCATTTAATTTAATTGTATCTCTATTTCACATCAGTAGTAAGTAACTACCCCCTCCCACACACACACACACACACACACACACACACACACACACACACACACACACACACAGACACTAACATACATGTGTAGACATACACTTTCGCACAATCATGCATGCAAGTCACAGACAACAAAAACACGCTCATTAAACACACACACACAGATTATCTCTCTGTCTCTCTCTCTCTCTCTCTCTCTCTCTCTCTCTCTCACACACACACACACACACACACACACACACAGACACCTCCGCCCTCCCTCCCCGTCCCAGGAGATGTCAGAGGCAGTGATTGGTTATCGTGTGATCATGTGATTAGCATAATCCCAAAGTGTCTCCTGTGTGGGGCTGAAGTGCGTCTCGTACCTTGGCAGGATGATTGTGTAAGAGAATTAGGGAACTGCCAGTGACCTGGGAAAGAGTGTGCTTCACCAACCCCCCCCCCCCCCCCATCCCACAACAACACATGCCACAAGTCTCTGCATAACAGGACACACAGATGAAAAAGAAAGAGGAAATATCCATCACCAGCTCAACCTCAAAAGGGTCTTTTTGAAGCCTCGGTTTGAAGAAATAAAGGCATAAAAGGCATGAAATAAAAGATGATATTACACCCAGATCCACAATGACCATAGCCAAGAACAGTGTCCTTACTCTTAAAAGGTGCATACATTCATTTGATGTGTGTGTGTGTTTTGTGTAAGTGAGTGTGTGCATGTGTGTGTGTGTGTGTGCAGTTACTCTGCACAGGCTTGCATTTGGGATTCATCCAGCACCTTGGCTCCACCCCCTCCCAAAGAAACACCACAAAAAAACTACCAACTCTACCACCAGCCTAGAATGCCCATTCCCGTACCCGCCGGCGCATTTGTGTGCGAAACCTCAGGGGGTTGCTCGACGCCTCTGCTTGCTCAGCAGGTTGTCAGCGCACCTTGTTTTGGCAGAGATGTATGACGGTATCAACACCGCCGCGAGTCTGTGAGCGAAACGGCCGGGAGAAGGGAGGAGAGGCGGAGAGAGGCAGCCGCTCCGGTACTCCAGAGCTCCTCTGGCGCTCAGCGCGGAATGGAATCCCATTACTGTCCTACACCCCCTCACCCCTATCCAACCCCCCCCTCCCAAGGCAGCGCAAGACTCAGGCTGTCCATCAGTGCCGCTTGGGAACAAGCCTCCCCTCTCCCTGGAGCACAGAGCAGGAGGAGGCAGTGAAAGAGGGGGGTGAGGTGCCTCTCTCAGCCCCTTGTTTTGTGGCTGCTTTGGGGGCTACGGGAGACAGGAGACCGGTAGTCTCTCAGAACCCCAAACTCCCCGCACTTTCACACAGCTTGAGGCCAGCTTCGCGCAGCCTTCACTGGCGCCCCAGCCAGCCCAAAGCACTGTCATTAACTCTACAGCAGATGCTGGAGCATGCACACACACTTGCAGGAACACACATACTCAGATGCACGCTCACAAACTCAACCTCACACACACACACACTCTAACACACATGCACACATGGATGCAAGTGTGAACTCCCCCTCTGTCACATAGACACACACACACAAACATCCACACACACATATAAACACACAAACATACATACATACATACATACATACATACATACATACATATATTCATATATAAATTCAAACACATATCCCCACATACACACATATGAAAAACAAACATGCATCAATCATGTTAACTTGCAAAAACATACACAAAACATGGAAATTCTCACTTGCATAAACACCCACATACAAATACATATATGCACACAGACTTTAACAAGCATAAACTCTCCCTCTCTCTCTCAAACACACAGGCGCACACACAGGCACACAGTAGAGGAGACAGGGAAACCGCAGCAGAAGAGTTTATCCAGCCTGCCCTTACCTTGTCTCGGCTGCCCTGACAGGTAAGGATTTGCTTGTGTTTGGCATGCGAGGACCAGAGAAGGAGTCTTCATCTGTGCATTTCATCTTTTCCTCTCGACTCCAGGCTGCCTCTCTCCCATCCCTTTCTCTCTCCCCGCTCTGTCTCACTCACTCTCTCTCTCTCTCCACGGACAGCCCTTTTCTCAGACTCACCGGAGAGTCCGCGTTCCACACGGGGCGAGCGAGCCGTTCTCTCCAGCACTGCTCTGCTCGGCTCCAGCTCTCCGCTGCTGCAGCTTAGGAGGGGAGCTGTGATTGGACGGCCGCTCGCTCACCACACATCTCTCCCTACTCCTCACACCCCTCCTCCCTCCCCTCCTTTTCTTCTCTCTCTCTCTCTCTCTCTCTCTCCCTCTCTCTCTATTTCCCTCTCCCTCTCTCACTCACTCCCGTTCTCTGTATTTCCCTCTCTCTATTTCCTCTCTCTCTCTCTCTCTCTCTCTCTCTCTCACTCACTCCCGTTCTCTGTATTTCTCTCTCTCTCTCTCCCTCTCTCACTTACTCCCGTTCTCTGTATTTCCCTCTCTCTCTCTCTCACTCTCTCTCTCTCTCACTCACTCCCTCTCTCTCTCTCTCTCTCACTCACTCCCTCTCTTTCTCTCTCTCTCACTCACTCCTCTCTCTTTCTCTCTCTCTCACTCACTCACTCCCTCTCTTTCTCTCTCTCTCTCTCCCTTCCTTTATCTCTCCATCCTCACAGGTACTCCAGGGCAGGGTCCTGATCTCTCTGAACATGTTCACTCTCTAGACCCTCTCTGGTGGGGGAGAACCAAAAGGAAACTTAATTAATAATAGAAAATGTGGGGCGGGAGGGTTTAGAGAGAGAGAAAGAGAAGAGAGAGAGGGATAGAGAGAGACAGAGAGAGAAAGAAAGAGAGAGAGAGAGGGTGGAGAAGGAGAAGGAAGGGAGCAAAGAGCAGCATGCAGAGAGTGAGAGTACCCCTTCAAGATGATGTTGCACATGGAAGAGAGGGAGGGAGGGAGCGAGGGAGAGGGAAAGAGAGAGAGAGACTAAGGCTCAAAGGAAAGGTGTTTGGCCATCAATTAAGAGGAAAGGAACAAGGAGGGGCAAAACCGAACAGGAAACACAATGGGAAGGAAAGAGGAGGGCGGCAGATGACAAAGAGAAGGGAAAGCAGGAACTACCTTGTGCTGGAGGGGGATTTTAAGACTGTGGAAACGGGAGGGAGGAGGAGGGGTGGGGCATATCTGAGGGACCCCAGGGGGAGGGGGTGGGCACCCATCGCTTCTCTCCCAGCTCATTCCTGGTCCAGTCCTGACTCTGTGAGTATGATGGGGCGCGATGCTGACACCTGCACCTGCTGTGTTTATTTACCTTCCTGAAAAGTCACCAGGTCCCCCCCCACCCCCACTGACTCTCTCCCCATGGCTCTGAGGAAAAGCAAATGCTTACCGGCGCTGTCAGCACCCCCCCCCCCACCCCCATCCACGCGGGGGGTGCTGTCTCCGCTAATACTGCCACTCCATACTGCTTATTTATTTGGCAGACACAAGCCTGATGCCTGGGCATGCTTAGAAATCAGCCATAAATCTTTAAATCTTTAAATCAGCAACTTCCTTTGTGTGTGTGTGTGTGTGTGTGTGTTGTGTATGTGTGTGTGTGTGTGTGTGTGTGCGTGCGTGTGTGTGTGTGTGCGTGCGTGCGTGCGTGCGTGCGTGCGTGTATGTGTGTGTGTATGTGTGTGTGTGTGTGGGTGGGGTGGGGTGTTGATGGGGGGTTGGATTTCCAACTTGCCGATCAAACTTGTGGCCCAATCTTTGCAACAAAATTCATTTCATTTTTAATCTCCTTGTTTGGCTTTTCGGAGGCACCTCGGAAAACCTGGTTTATCTGTGCGGCGAAGACGCAGATGGACGAAGAAATTAGTCAGTACCCGTCATCCGGTGTCTGTTCGGAGGCTTCACAGGAGGTGAAAATCCAGAAGAAGCACAGTTTGGTAAAGCCTGTTCACTTTGCTTAAATCAATTCTCTGAGAATGCGGATTCATGCCCCCTGGACTCCCTCCAGCTCACTGACACGTCAATGACAGGTTACACACACTCAAAGACACATAATAAAGGGTGTGAGGTCGACCAATGGGCAAGACTTTCACTGCCTTCTTCTGTGGGTTGGGGGTGGTTGTTGAAAAATGGTTAAATTTCAGTTATTTAGCTGATTCTTTTTTATCCAGTGACTTACAGTTGATTATGCTAACCAAGGGCCAATCCCCCCTGGGAGCAATGTGGGGTTGAAGGCCTTACTCAAGGGTCCAACAGCAATGGTGTTCTTGCTGTGGCAGGAACCCAGTCATGTACGTTAGCCACTAGACTACAGGCTGCAAAATAAAATAAAATAAATGCTTTTTAGCTGGTGGGAGGAATTAAAAACATAAGACGTGTTGTTGAAAATGTCAGTGAAGACAGCGGCAGAATCATCGCATGACAGCTGCTGTTTTTGTCATTGCTGTCAAACATTGAGCATCATGATTTCTACGGCATCTTTATGCCTGGGCTTCCTACAGCACTGTGCACAACAGCGGTCAGCTAATCACGTGATAAAAAAAGGAAAAAAATGCATAAAAATGAACGGAAATAGATTTTTCAGTTGGATGAATCTTATTTCAAGCTCCTGGTTTTCAGTGGGTACATGTAAGTGTGTGTGTGTGTGTGTGTGTGTGTGTGTGTGTGTGTGTATGTGTGTGTGTGTGTGTGTGTGTGTGTGTGTGTGTGTGTGTGTGTGTGTGTGTGTGTGTGTGTGTGTGTGTGTGCATGTTTTTGTGGAACCTGCCAGAGAAACAGATGAATGACCCAAACGGTTAGAGGAGACCAAACTGCGAGACGGATCCTTGGGCCAAGAAAAAAGAAGGATAAGAATTTGTGTTCCTGCTTTAACTGGTTTAATTTATTTCCTTTGGATGGACGTCAAGGTTACATGGTGCTCCTCCATTAAGGAACACATAGCCTTGTGATAATGCATTTTCTCTCTCTGTGCTTAAAGCAAGAGGATGCATGCACTGTTAAAATTCCCTGCCCAGATGGACTGCCTTGTGCTAAAACAGTGCTGCTCACGTCTGGCACATATTCAACATCCTGGGGAAAGTCCTATACAAAACTGCTTTACACTCAAAGAAAAATGGTTCTCTCAGGGTTCTCTCATCATAAAGATAGGGGAAGCTTTTTGGAACTATCTTATCCCATTAATGATCACGTGACCAATCATCTGTTAGCACAGAAATGTTTGGTGGTGAAGTTCTATATCACTAAATGTTTTATTTCTTATCCATTAATGATTCAATGTAATATCAAAACGGTTTTTCTATTGTATTGAGCCACGACTGGAGGTTACTGTAACCTTTTTTTTTTTTTTTTTTGCTGGGAAGCAATGTGAGGCAGGAATACAGTCTTCTTTCGGGGTTGGCATTTGCTTTTTTGGAATGACTCTGTGCAGAAGACGGCTTCACAGTGGAGATGAACCCGTAGCCTTGCTTTGAACCCATCTCATCATGAATATGCAGTTTACCTGGGTATTATCGTCCTCTAAAATAGCTGCAGTAATGAATGGAGAGCATGGAGAGAAATGAGAGGAAAGGGCTGATGTGGCAATGTTGCCTCGCTAAGCATTTCGCCGCTCACACATTTAAACGAACAAAAATTACAGTGACAATTAACCCCTCCTGAGTTTTTATTTTTATTTTAAAGAGTGCCAGCTAGGAAAGATTCCCCTTGACTGCTGTGATCACAAAACTTGTACGCTCCAGAGAAGAAACATCTCAGCTTGATGGGTGAATTTGATTGTGAAAACAAACCATTTCTCCATAACTTCTTCCACAGTGCAGTGTGTGTGTGTGTGTGTGTGTGTGTGTGTGTGTGTGTGTGCGTAATGTTGTGTTGATTGCGGTGAAAGTGGTAGTTATCCAGTGCCAGCGGCAGCAGAGGTGGGCAGACACACGTAGCGACACGATTTACTCAGGAGTGGAGTGATATAATGGGGGGGACAGTGGCGTGCTCTGGCTGGGGTGAAATAAATAAAAAGGCCACCTCCTGCGCTCTGTGGGGGGCCCACTACCCATGATGCATGTGGGTACATGGGGCACATAGAGGGCACTTCATTAAGTTTTTTTTTTGCCACTAGCGGGGAACACAGTAGGGCACTTAATTGCATTTTCTCATACATAGGGCAACACTAGAGGGCACTTCATCATGTTTTCTAACGCATAGGGCAACTCTAGAGTGTGTCATGGCTGAGAAGACACTGGCACGGGTGAGGCACAATGGCTTTGCTGTTGCACATGGAACACGTCTCAGCTGAAAGATTAGCTATTTGTTTTATAGGCTACCGACACTGATGCAAACAGCGGGCACTTATACTTTTCTTTATAGTTTCTTAAATGTGTGGTTGAAATTGGCCTGAAATGCAATCCACTTTTGTCCTTATTTTTGATTCTCAGCTAAATCTGAGTGGGTTTTAATCTTATCAAATTAAAGTAGATAATTCAGCATTCACTAAACTTTAAAAAGTTTAATAAAAAAAGAAAAGAAAGTAAGAATGCTGAGGATGCTGATAGAATCCAGGCCATTATCCCCACCGTATCAAAAGGCTGACAGACTTAACCTTATTTCAGTAGAATGAATTTTCAGATAACACTGAATGCGCTTAGAAGGAGTTTATTGTGATGTGGCAAGTTATATTATGCCACAGACATTTGATAGTGGGCTGGGAGTCCAACGGGGCAGTGTCATACCTCACAATTTTGGGTGAGGTGAACCCCTCACCGGATAACTGGAAGAGACAGAGAAATACAGAAGAAAGGAAGTAGACATGAAGGTGGAGATGGGGAGGGGGAGGGATGCCGGAAGCAGAGAGCATGATGGGAGAGAAGGTACATGGCTTTTTAATACCTGTGTAGAAACCCGGATTGCACGGAAACAGGTATATGAGTGAGAGGTTGTCTGAAAATACTTCTCCTTTACTTTTGTTTTTACAAACTCCATTTAACCTCTGTTTTAAACATAGATGCCTTTTTTTTTACCAATTGTGCCTCATGCTACCTATTGCTAGTGATCATGACCGATTGCTCAAGTGGACATGTTAAAGCACACACTTGGCCACACTTTACTGTGAATTTTCCTGTGTAGAAAATCAATGGGTTAATTTGCAACAGCAGCTTCTCAACAGTGAAACCTTAACCATGGATTCATATTGCTCCTGAGATCCTTAACACAGCCTGGGTGAGGACTACTCTATAACGATTAATATTATTCTGATGATAAATAATGATGATTATTATTATGGGTATTTTTTTTTTTTAATTTACAGATTTTAAAATCGATGCTGGTCTGTAGCATCGTCTTTGGGTTGTAGAATCAAGGCTTCATCGTTTATTGGTAGCTGACGAATGCCTTTTCTTCCGGCACGTCTGAGTCAAACCTGAGCCGTCAAATCACATCAACCTGCAACGGTGTGACTTAACCCCACGATACAGTCTCTACCTTGGCAGTCTCAAACAACTCATTTTAATTACCTGTTTAATTACTTGTTTACTTGTTCACAAGATATTTTGGCAGTTGTTATAAAGCTTTTGTTCTGAAACAGACTGTTCCTCGCTGGGTTGCACCAGCACCTACATCTACATCCAGATGGCAGTTTTACAAAGCGGTGGTAGGGAGGCTGATTGCTATCAGCGAAACACCAGACCACTTGTCTGTCTCCCAAATGGCGTGATCATTCATATTTTTGAAAGAAATATTTTCTGTTTTTTATTATATATTTATTTTTTTGTCACTGCTTGAGAGATTTTAAATAACTTGTTTTGAATGACAATGAGGAGGCTGATGGAAAGTAATGTTGGATCATGAAAGATCATTCTACTGTAAAATGACGGTGAGGTGACTTGAGGAATGGGTTTTTTATTCCTTTTTTTTTTTTAGGCATGCTCAGCTCAGTTGCCGTGGGGATCATTTCTGAATGTTAGTGATGTATGGTTTGCAATTTTTGAAACTTTTATATGTCCAACTGATTCATCACCTTCTGTACTCAGCTGTGAGACAGAGAGTCTGTCAGCCTCTGCTTTGTTTCACAAACGCTGATCCTCACAAAACTGCTGCTGTGTCACATGGTGAAGGTGGGAGACTCGCTCTAGGGGCTGGTTCTCTCCCTCTCTCTCTCTGTCTGTCTCTCTCTGTTCCACTGAAATAACTTCATTTGTACTCTGTAGGTAGTCTTTATGGACAGACAAAATTTAAAATGATGAGCTGAGAAATATTCTTATGATCAAGCACTCTTGTGTATGTTCGAATCCACACTACTGATATCGATCAGCCTGTACGCATATATGAATACTGCATAGTCATTTTTATTACTGCTCTAACAGTGAAAATACTGAAGGCCCGCTCCTGCTGAATTTATTCCTGATACTTCTCAACTTAATACTCTTAAAATAGACACAGGGAGTTGTGCCGTTCACAGAACATCTTGGGAAGTAAAGCCCCCCTCATTTTCTCAGTGAGTTTATGCACAGGATAGCTACATCACAAAATATGCAAGAACTTTCCTCACAGAATATGAGCTACATATAGTCGAATAACATCAAAGCAGATCAACTGGGCCTTTCAAAACAGACCAGTGAGCAATAGCAATGCATCATTTGAATTTGAATGTTTGATTGTGTATGTTGAAATGGTCTTTCTTGTGGTCATCTCATATAGTTAATCTGCTCTTTCACATTCTCTCCGGTTCCCTACAAAGCAAAGATTAAGACGTTGTCCAGTTCTTAGAAGGAAAGCCATTTTCAAAGCCGAGGCTTGCCCTGAGCAAACAGGGCTGTCCTTTGCTTCACTTTATGGATTTTCTACATTTTTTCCATTTATTGATTTTTATTCTCCCTCAAGAGAAAACAGCACTATAATGAACCAGCATTTTACACGGTGGTGCTAAAGAGCTTATACCTGTATTCATTTGGTGGAGATGCAAGAGACTTAAAATCAATACATTCAGTGTGTGTAACACATTTGACCAACACCAGTGGATACAGAAGCATGTAAATACAGCCAACAAACACTGCGATGGTACCATAACAGCTAACTTTGCCTTTGCCCCTTGTGAAACATTCAGTCAAGCAATATTTTGTCAAATATATAAACAAATTGTTCACTGAAGCTAAAGTAAAAATGTTATTGACATACAACTACCATAAATAGACCATGTGCAAATTCTCATTAATTGTATTCTTATTTTTCTACATTAACACAAACTCCAAAGATGGTGTAGGCTGTAGTCTAATTATTATCCTCTCAAGAATCTATCAGCATAGTTTTTCAAAACTCGGGAATGTTGATTCACACTGCATTATAAAAAATAATATCCTGGAACTGTGATAGGTTTACCCTGTGAAAATTACAGACGTGTCTGATTCACACTGGACTAAAATTATAACATTCACAGACATACTGTCATGCTACTCAAATACAGAATTTTCTTTTGATGCATTTTGACAAGTCAAAAAAAAAACTCTTTCTCCATCGCCATGGTTTTTAATGTTAAAGTAGGCTTCAATACAATGACAGAGTATGCAGGAAACCAGTTTTAACACCTAATCTGTGGAAATATCAGTGAGAAATGTGAATATTCTCAATGTGCATGGTAACTTAGTAACTTGGTAAAATTTAGGAACAAATAATAATTTGAATAATTTGTATCTCCTCAGGAAGGGAATACATCCTCGTGAAATATTTTCAGACTAAAAGCCTTTACAAAATACATAAAGACAGCTATGAAAGGAGTAAATAAGCCTTTCATAAAATGCGAGCAGATGTAAAAGCAAATAAATAAACAAATGAACAAGTAATGAATGGCCAAACTGATCTTTCAGATGGGCTTTTACTTCATGACACTGAATATTTTTCAGACGCACACAGCGCTAATTATATTGAGAGCTCCACTACAGATGAGATTACGTACATGCCTGCAATTAAATCATTTACACAGTTGTTATTACTATAGAAGCCTTTAGAAGGCACAGTCAAGTACAGAGCCATAATGTTTTTGTATGTTATGGAAAAAAAAAAACAGATGAATAAACCAGTGACCCTAGATGCTAATGAATGCACAAGAAGATCATTAAATTATCCCATGGATGTCTTCAGTAGACTTGAAAAAAATATGCTGGGTTTAGATTAAAATAACTGGGCTTATGATATTACATTATATCATGCAATATTTATTTTCAAAGAAATAAGAGTTTTTAGAACACATCAGAAGCATGATGCACTGAAAAAAAAATCAATTTCAGGCCATTCAAAGCAGGGACAAAACTGGCATCAGAATTACATGGAAAGGGACAAAGTCAATAGATCATATTAGAATAGAATGGGTGTAGGATGTGGAGTCCCACTGGGGTCAGTTTCAGGATCGCTGCTCATCCTCATTCAAAGAAACAATAGCTGTATGGAAACTATATCTGCAATTTTTCATTTTTTGGGAGGTGCTACATTTATGCTTGTGCAGTAGGAAATACATACTGTGCATAACAGTCGATAAAAATTATCTCAATCGAAAGTTTGTGCCAAAGGGATAGTAATCAGGTAATAATGCTCATGATTTCCTGCTTTGTACATTTCTCTGGATGAGAGCATCTCCTAAATGAATGTAGGCTATACATTAAGGATTTATTCCAGGATATATGACACAATAAATCAAAGAAGAGTGTACTGATGTTATCCCTTTGTCAGATGACTTCTACAATACTGTGTCCAGCTAAATTAACTTCTCTCTTTTTCATCTGACTCTGTCCCCAGCTGTCTCATAAACTGCACACTTTATAGCAAAGATCAAGAATCTCTTAGAAAGCACAGAGAGGTGTGCATATGTTGCATATAATAGATTCACATTACACAATGCCATATTCAGTGTTAATCCAAATCTTAACTCTGTCAGAGCAGTATGTAGTAAATTGTGTAAAATATATAGTAAACTCTGACTAAAAATATTGGTATATACAGAGCCTTGTGCTTAACAAACGGCTCAACGGGGATAGCTCAGAAAGTGAAGAGGGTACAGATTTAATCATTAAAACAGCCTGTTCATTTGCCTCGGCCATTTACATGTTTCTACTAATGAAATTGAATAATAGGAATTGAGAAGTTGTAAAGCATACTGAATTAAAGGACTAAATGGCCATTGAGTTTAAATAACCCAACACAAATGAAAGCACTGTATATATACTCTTGTTTTAAATTTCCTGGACAATTTGTAGCAGGTACTTGAAATGCATTAAACATTCAGGACTTGTTTTGTTTGAATTCTCCATACATTATTTTCAATGTTCTAAGAGGAATGACAGACAACCATGATAAAATCCATTGCGTACATACATTTGCTTCAACTGGTGAATGCATTGCTAAATTCTACAAAACATTTTTGCTTATCTATTTTTAAACTATACATTTTTTACACTAACAAATAAAATCATATTTTTGGTCTCAACACCTTCTCAGCTTCCAACAACACAGATAAAGTAAGACTGATCTAAGAGTAAGATTATGAGCCCAAACATCTGATTCCTTTTCAGAGGAAAAGACTCAGAAAGAGAGAGAGAGAGAGAGAGAGAGAGAGAGATGAGAGTTGAAGGCCACCTTCAGGTCCCCCGGTAAAATGGGTTTCATTCATGTTCCTCTTACGACCTTGAGAATCACAATGTGTGATAATCTCTACAGTTTCACAACGGCTCTCATTTTTCCTTTTACCTTAAGCGTGAGGTCAGAGGTCAAGATGACAACCCCCACCCCCCCCCCACCACCACCACCACCACCACCACCACCACCACCAGCTCCACCAATCTCAGTGGGACAGTGCATTACTCATTCTTTGAGTTCAATAGTGACCTTGATTAAGTTCTCTCAGGTCCTGGAATAACAATCATTATCACCACGTAATTATGCTTTTTACCTTGAGGGATCTTCACTTTTACACTAGGGAGGGGGTGGGGGGATGGCGGCGGCTCACTTTGTAATTTAGAGTTAATAAGCTCCAATCAGTGGACCTATACTAAATCAATGTTATGTGAACAGTACTCATCATCACATATGCTAACCGGATGACTGAACCCGACCCCTCCCCCTTCCTCGCCTCCTCCTCACAATCAACATTGAGCTAAGCTGCGTAAAAACCAGATGATTCAATAACCAGTTTATGAAAGGTCCTGGAGATGGGTGGTGAGGGGAGGAGGGGGCGTTGTAGGTGTATATTCGGGCATTGTACTTTTGATTTCCTAAATTATATTACCTCAAATGCAGTAACATATTCAGGCAAGCAGCACTAACAGTGTGTGTTTTTATTGTTGGAATTCCAGAATGTCCCAGATAAGAAAACCTTACAAAGGACGTGTCTAGAGTTGGAGTTCATTCCCTCAGGACTATCTTTCCTCCGTCCTAACAGGACACGAGAGTGAGACACATGTAATCTTTGAAGAGGGCTACGTTTGGCAAACTTCTGACATGGTATTCATTTAAAAATGCACCTTTTCATCCTCTAATGAAGTGAGATAGGGCCCACGTGTCTTGGCCGTAGTAAATTGAGAAAGAGGCCTGAGGAGAAGAATGGATTTTTTTTGATCGCTGAAAGCCCCAGGGTCAAAGCTTTATTGACTGAGTGACTTTGTGTGCAAGTGGGGGCGCTGATCGATACGGATGCTCAGGATTGTGAGTCAGGATTGCTGAGTCCGGTTGATAGTGATACTGCTCTTGGTCATTGATGGAAATGGCTGGCTGTGTTAACACGCAACTCCTAGCTCTGTCTCCCTCTCTCTCTGGCCAGAATTCCGATACATATACTATTGCGTTTATTTATTCATGTTTTTATTTGTTTGGCCAATGAGGGCATTCAGGACTCACTGCTCACACACACACACACACACACACACACACACACACACACACACACACACACACACACACACACACACACACACACACACACACACACACACACACACACACACACACACACACACACACACACACACACACACACACACACACACACACACACACACACACACACACACACACACACACACACACACACACACACACACACACACACACACACACACACACACACACACACACACACACACACACACACACACACACACACACACACACACACACACACACACACACACACACACACACACACACACACACACACACACACACACACACACACACACACACACACACACACACACACACACACACACACACACACACACACACACACACACACACACACACACACACACACACACACACACACACACACACACACACACACACACACACACACACACACACACACACACACACACACACACACACACACACACACACACACTCCAACCTTCAGTGAGACTCAGAAGCACGTTTAATATAGATGTTATCTCTGAATATAGATCTTAATCTACACGTCGGTAGTATTACACATAAAACATTTAGTGTCATTCAATCAGAACAAAATTTACAATACATTCCAACAGAGTAGATAGAGTTGATTCAAATAACACTTGTCATTAACTTTTACATTTCTTTCCTTATAGAACACAGTTTGATGAAGCAATCGCGGTGATTACAGAGCTCACATACGTGGTTTTTGTGAAGGAACATAAATCGACATAAATGGATACTCACACATGTAAATGTGAGGCAGTTGTGAGGTCTATTGGGTTATATTGAGATTCAATCAGTCTCACTGAAGAAGGGCAAGAGATAAGCCAGTGTGCTTACCTAAGAGCTGGTCTGATCAGTGGCTGTTGCAATAAATTGGCTGACTTCACTCACTTCCCACAATGCAATGCAGCGACTAATGCCTAGTTTAAAGGAATCATGAAGTAAGGGAGCATTGTAGTATGGATCTACATAAGCAATGAAGCTAAGATGAATAAGTATACGTATGTGGAAACTGGACTGGGCATAAATGAGAAAATTAGTCTAAAATAAGCAATTTGTGAGGTATTGACATGCAGTTTTCTATGCTATAGGAAGATATGTATTATACAAGTTAAAACAACTGAAATCATGAGAGAGAGAGAAAGATTGATAAGTGGAAGGAGAGACACATGCTGAATAGCGTTCATTAAATTACATTTAGGCAGTTAGCTGATGATCTTGTTCAATTCAGCTTACGTAGTTAACATTCATGCATAAACACATACATACATACATACATACATACATACATATATGTATACATGCACACATACAATCACATACACATTCTTTCATTCAAACAAACACACAGCATATACACATACATTCATGGATATGAGTATATGTAAACACGCGCGCACGCACGCACACACACGTCCACACACACACACGCACACACACACACACACACACGCACTCACACACGATACGTTCGTTTGGCTTGACCTTGTTCCCTGCCTCCCATAGCTTGGTGAGCACTGGCCCTCTGCCCATTCTCTCTCCTCTGTCCACAGCTCATTCCCCATCTCAGCACATCAGAGGTGAGAAACGAGCCATCCCAACGCTTCCAGACCAGAACAATCACAAACACACACCATCCTCCCTCACCGCCTGGACACCGCACACCACTTCACAGAGCCTGGGTGTGTCCCAAGATTAGAGCCAACAGATATAGCGCAACGTACCGCTAACAGAGTACTGACAGCCTAACTGTGTGCGCTAGTATGGCACACATAGGTCATTTCTAAAGATAACTGGGTCACAAAATCTAACCAAGAATACTTTATAGCAATATTTTTAAACCCTGAAAAAAATTTGCATTCAATAAAATGTACAGTGTAATAATATGCATTAATTATTAAGAGGTCAAAGTTCACAGATTTAACATAAGGTTGCAATATGTGCTGAGCTACCTTGTTATACAGCCTGCTGGAAGCCAAAGGGCAAATGCTGGCAGGTGGTGGCTGTATAAAGAGGTATAAATAGGGTATGCTAATGAGGATACACAATGCGACTGCAGGAGGTTTGCACGAAGACAATCAGAGCCAAGGCAGTAAGGTGAAGCTTTATCTATAATATGGAGCTGTATAGCAAGAGCCCAAATAAAAGTACAAGATATCCACTATCATTTGTATGTGCCACAAGTGATTTTTTTTATTATAAAAAATAAAGCATAAAAACATAGAATTCTCAGCCACACATATGTTTTATTATTTATTATTTTTTAATAGTTGAAAAGCTGCCAGAGTATGTGTGACACCGTTGTGAGGCTTTTGTCACACTAATCCTGGGAAGCATGACACTGTACACACAGTACATCAGGATTTACAGCTCCTGTTGAACGACTGACACCGCCTCGGTTCGATAAAGAAAATTATTGGCTGGTGGAGGTGGCAAAGTGTCCTTCTGGAGTGAAAGCCTGCAGCCGACCTACGATGAGAAGCCCCGCAGTCCTTCAGGACCGAGGGATGGCCATTTCTGCAGACACTGTTATTTCTGTAAATATGGCTGGATGCTACCTTTCCATCGATGCATACACAATGAAGGCAACATATGTTCAATTACTTGCAGACTACTCCAAAGAACCTTGGAAGATTCATCGGCATAATAAACTTCCAAGAAATCAAAGCCATTTGACCGTGTGGATCTATAGTCTCCTCCACACAGTCTGTATGTTTAAATCAACCACCTAGTCCTGGCAAACAAATGACTTATTTAATTGTGAGTGGCGACCAGGTTGCCTTGCTCCCTCAGGGTAAGGTCATTTCAGGTTAGGGTGCGATCGATACTGCAGAGCACACCTTCCAGACAAAGCTCAAAAATGAGAAACACACCACCATGGGAATGTAATTTAAAAAATATAATAACATTCTAGCAAGTCTTTGAGGAGTTAACCGTCTGTATCAGGGTATATTTGTCGTAAATTCTGCATTGTCTATTTCCATCCATAGCACCAGCGCATGAGTCAGCCAGTAGGGGAATTTGTCGCAGAGCGATGCTTGAGTCATAATGATTCCAAAATGGACAATAATCCCCAGACAGGGCCTTGCTTATTGAGTAACCTTTTCGGCTCAATTTCTGTTTTCATATCGCCCAGGGAAACGGTGAACGCAATGCGTCAAGTTTGCTTGTAAACTCCATGAGAATAATTTAAAAGTTTATTCATCAGGCACTTTCCTCTCTGACTGAAACTTCAGCCATGTTTTTGTCTGAAAATGACTTTCAATGACAGCAGTTAAGAAATCAGATAGATGTACTCTATGATCTGCTCACGCTTCTGTATTATATTATTATTTTTGCATAAAATATTTTAAAATATGCTGAAACGTTGAATGTAGTGAGTAATCATAATTGTATAAATTTCATAGGATGATGTAAGATTTGGGAGACTCTCCCAGTTTATAAGTCTTGGCGGTTCTCTCCTCGCAGGTTATGTTTGCTTTTCTCCATTAGCTCTCCTTCGCTTCACCAGAACACACTAATGTCTGCAGTGAAACAAGCCACACTCCAGGGAATAAAAGGCAGGAAGCAAAGACAAAAGAAAGGGAATGAACCTCTGTCCTCCTCATCTGCGAGGAGGACAAAACCTGAACTCATCCTCCAAGGACTGCATGTGATTTCGGCTGGTCGTCGTTTTTCACTGAAGTTCAAACATATGCATGCATATTTGTATTTTTCTCCAACCCTCTTACTGCAATTGATATACCGTTCGTATATATGAAAACCAAAAAGGGCAAATCCTGATCTGAAAGTAAAGGATGAGAGCACTTTAAGTCTAGTGCTTTTCTCCTCTTTGCAGATGCCCATTATTTGAAGTGCAGAGGTGCATGTGGCAAAAATCCAATTCTGAAGACGTCCCGCGCTGGCATGAAATTTGATGATCTCTGCACATTTTATCATCAGATTACCGGTGTGGTTGCCTCAGAAAGGTAATCATTAGACTTGTTTTAAGCTGTGAAAGCAATGTCCGATCACATTCCAGTGAGGCCCCACAAAAAAATCGTCGCCTTTATTAAAATGTAAGACTTTATGAATACAAGAGGCGGCTGGGATCTTCCCATGAGAGCTGCGTTTGAGAAATGATGCCCCTGTAGCCATATGTGAAAAAGATATTCCTCTACTGTTTACCCATTGTGTAGTCAATGTCTAGAACCAACCTTACAACTGTCAGCAAACCTACATGTACCGCTGTTTGTGTTGCATGAAATAGCCACACCTGGATGTACGAATGTTCAGGCCTTATCACCAAGATGAGGATAGCCATTCTTTTTTTTTTTTTTTTCCCAGATTTTCCCCCAGTTTTCCCAACCTGAATGTTCAACCAAAATAGTTGACCTCACAGCAAGCAACTGCCCTGACAGCTGTGGGAGGAGAAGTCGACCATGTGAGTCCTCCGACTCGCGTGACGACACTCTAGCTTCTTTTCACGCTGCGGCACGCACCACCAACTGCGCACTGCCTATGACGTCGGAGGAGGATATAGTCAGCTGCAGGCGCTGCCACAGCTCCCCAAGCATGACAGGGAGGGCCATTGTGATGAGACCAACCAAACAGGTTTAGCCGGTTTACCCCGTATCAAACCTGGAGAGGCTGGCCAATTGTTGCCTCACCAGGTGCCTCTGACCATGGCTGGGAATGGCGAGGCTCGGGATCAAACCCTGACCTCAGGGCTCATAGGTAAAGGTTTATGATGCCCCCCCCGAGGCATTCCATTCCGAAGTAAAACTCAACGTCCTCTGGACATTATGCCTGGCCAGCATCTGCATCCGGCCGTCTCCATGGCACGAAGCTGCCTTGTGATTTTAAGAGGTCTGACTAGAAGAGAAATGTTTCCAATTCAAGCAAAATAATAAAAAAAAATATTAATGTTCAGAAATACTCAGGCTTCTGCTGGGACCCGATTAAATGACCTTATTTTTAACGGCATGTGCAGTTCAATCAAAATAGACATTCATGTCTTTCAAGTGCTTACCATTTTTTAGGAGCCAAGCAATCATGGCCTTTTGAATGTGCTTTTTTCACTCTAATGTATAATATGTCCTTAAAAAGACTGAGGGCTTTTTTGATTGAAATGCATATGACCTTAAAGAGACAAAGTGCATTTGATTGAATCCTAGGGAACAAAGGTCCATACACTTTGTTTGCCCAGTGCAAGAGAAAAGGTTTCACCCTACTCAACCTACAGACCTAGTGCCAGCGGTTCATGTCAGGATTCAGATCCAGGGGCTGGGCTGGTCTCTGGCGATGGGCCTCCCCAGCAGAGGAGGCACTGTTGGCAGGCGGCAGGGACCACACACACACCCCCAGCTGTCTGGGTGGCCTCCAGCAGTCACTTCACATATGTTGCTCAGAACCAGCGCTCCCGCAGCCAGGCCTGAGTGCATGCTGGGAGTGAATGAGGTCAGCACCTGAGGTGCCTGATTCCTGTGCTCAGATACACGCGATCACAGGAGCGCTGGCACAGCCGCGTGTTCACACAAACGCCTGGGTGGGCGAACTTGTGAGTGACTGTATGATGACAACTGCCGCGCACACACACACACATATTCGCACATGTGCACACTTTAATAACCCTTCAAAGCCTGTGTATGACCCTGTCTGTGAGCGCATGCAGACACACACACACACACACACACACACACACACATATGTGCACACTTTAATAACCTTTCAAAGCCTGTGTATGACCCTGTCTGTGAGCGCATGCAGACACACACACACACACACACACACACACACATATGTGCACACTTTAATAACCCTTCAGAGCCTGTGTATGACCGACTGTGAGCGCATGCACACACACACACACACACACACACACAGCCAATTACAACATGCCAGAAACACACAGCTACACAGATACACAGATTTACACAAACATACACACACAAAAACACACAAGAACCCACCTGATCACACAAACATGCACAAAAACATACAAGTACCCATACATACAAAAACACATTGCATTTGTGTTTTTGTTCCAAGGGTACCGCCTCCAAACCTCCAACAAACACCCAACTCTGCCCGTCTGCCCATTCTCTTACACACAGGTAAAACAAACGTGCCATTAACAGCGTGTTCACCGAGCAGCCCCAGTTTGTATGTCCTGTCAGAATTTCAATTCTTTATCGAGCGCAAGGTCAGCTTTTAACGTGTACACCTGAAATCGGCTTATCACTGCTCAGAGATGAATAGCTTATTTTATTATCCCATATCGCAACACATAATCAACACTGTAAGATCGCGATCACAACGGCTCCAAACTGCCTTCCCTGACAACAGCTTACAACGGCCCATCGGCCTGCTGCTAATTACAACCCTGCTCGATTATTATTTTTTTTCCTCTTTCTCCTCCTCTCTCCAGCAAAAAAAGCCATGCTACTTTCATCTCGGTAAAATGGCTGTGCCGTTATCCTCCTGCCAAGGCTAAAATGTCTCGTGGGAGATAGATGCTTGAGGTAGGGTGGTTTTTTATGTTGCTGTGCGAGCTGCAGGAGGCTGTTATAATGCATAGCAGTGTAGAGAGCAGTGTAGGCTCAGCGGGGGCCTCCTGCACGCAGGTAGAGGCACAATTACAGGTGAACGACTGCTGCTACACCTTTCAGCAAGAGACCTAACATGAGTTTCTTCACTAAATGTATGTGTCAAAAAAGAATACACTTGCATCTTCAAAGATATACTATTTCTGAACATAATGCATGTACATATTACATTCCGGCACTTTTTTGACTTGACTGATGATGCAAGCTCTCTAACCATGTATAAACCACAAAAAAATGAAGAATCTGATTTGATCTTCATTCCTCATTAAACATTTTAAAACTTTGTCTTGTTGCTACCATAACCAGGCGCAGAGCTACATTGAGAAAGAGTCAGTGAATGTATACAGAATAATCAGAGCATTCATGTTTCTGCATCTGGAAAACTAATTTCAGCTCTTAGCACAACCAGGGTAGAAAAAAAAAAAAAAACATCTCATCACTGTATGCATGTACAACATTAATGGCTTTGCATGTCTAAAGCTTTACATCTATGAGGAGGGCTAATTCACCCCATAGTCACTTTATTAGGTTTCCTTTATGGCATTTTGAGTTCAATATCATCATATTTTTATAAATCACATTGAGTAGAGGGGAAAAAAACACTCCCTGTCTTTTGGCTAATGGAAGTCAAGCAGGAAGTCTGCCATTCCATGTTAAATTCAGTTTGTCAGAGAAGAGAGAGAGAGACCTGGTAAAGATAAGAAACACAGCTAAGTGTATCACCAGGAAAGCTTTAAAACACTTTGAACAGATACTGGAGGACCATACCCACTACCCACCTCTGTTTAGTGCTGCCTCAGTACTCACCCCATCATGCAGAATGTTTGAAGTTTAAAAAGGAAGATACTAAGTTCTCTCATAATAAATCTTCATTTTTTCCCCCAGTGGAAACATAAACCAAGCGGTATTAAAACATAACAGATGATTCTGGCTACTTTTTTAAAAATAATAAGCAAGAAGAAAACATTGAGTGACATATTTATTAGACAAGCCAAAAACGGAGAGCCAGGACCGGTATGATACATTGCTTTTGGAAGCTGTATTCAATTTCTGAGGATGTGAAGTACGATAGGTGCCCACACTCCGTTTACTGTCTGCATAATAAGCACATCTATGCATATTTTGTTTTTGTTTACTTCAGAAAGCCAAAACAAGTTTTGTGTTCCTTCTTGAGTCTGGATTTCATTTGCCTTTTGCGTTATCTTTAATTTTGCCTTTTTGCCTTTTTTCACAAAGAGTTTTCCAAGTTAATAGCAGTGATTACCAAACTCCCCAAACTATGTAAGTAAGGGAAAGCACATACACAAGTGTTTAACTTAGGTACAAAGCACCAGGCAGTGCTTCAGCTGGCGAAACACAGCAAACAAACCTGCTGCCCAGTGATGTTTTTTTTTTTTTTTTTTTTTTTATCCACCAAAGAAAAGATCTCAGTGAACAGACAGTGAAATGAAAACATCAATACTATGACAGTCTTGAGATTTCCAAACAGCAAATGGACGAGCTGGTGGATATCGGACATAATGATTAGGAAAATATCCTCTGTTTGTGCTCCTGTGGAATCACAAATGCAAACAACCTGCAAGTCTGCATGTTGTCATAGCAACAGCCATGACAACACGCGTGCACACGCTAAGCCTGGGACATTCCTAAGGTGGTATTCTGAATGGTGAATGGCAAACTTTGAAATTAGGGGGTTATGGGGGTCCCACATAACATACAAAGGACCCAACACTAACAATTTAATAGAATCTACAATTTTACCATTGAACCAATGAAATTACCCTCCTGCATCATATGAAATTGCATTCCATGCACTCAAAGTAGTCAGTCTGCCTAACATCTGTCTTCTGCTTCAAAAAAAAAAAAAAAAAAAAATCTATGACACATTACCTTGCATCTGAGTGCATTCAATTCACATGTTTTTTGGTGAGCTTCTGCACAAGGCTATGGGTATTTATATGCAGAACTATATGTACTGAACTCCCCTGCATTCACTCAGTTTAAATGTTGTTCAAGTCTCTTTGATCTGATGGACATGGTTCAAAGTGAATAACCATGCAAGTCTAAAGTTTTCAATGAATAACAATGGAGTAACATTTAAAACTACAACTACATTTTTTATATGCCAAGTTTAAGGACTGTTCTGTTTGAATTGGCAAGCTTATCAACCATGAAAATGAACTTGGCAAAGTTCTGAGATGAAAACAAAAAAAATAAAGCAGCAGCAATCGCATTTTATCAGTAGCAAAAACGTGATCGAATCCAAGACTACATGTCTTTTGGCAACACAAGAAGTCATTTCTGGCTTCTAAATGGGTGTCGATTTAATAGTCGGATTTCTGTCGTGATGCTCCGGTTGGAAACAGACTCTTCCCATCCACATATTAAATGTGCGATATTTAAACTATCATATCCAGCCTGTAGCTTAGTGGCTAAGGTACATGACTGGGACCCCTGAGGTTGGTGGCTCAGGTAGGGGCAGCCTGTAGCTTAGTGGCTAAGGTACATGACTGGGACCCATGAGGTTGGTGGTTCAGGTAGGGGCAGCCTGTAGCTTAGTGGCTAAGGTACATGACTGGGACCCCTGAGGTTGGTGGCTCAGGTAGGGGCAGTCTGTAGTCTAGTGGCTAAGGTACATGACTGGAACCCCTGAGGTTGGTGGCTCAGGTAGGGGCAGTCTGTAGTTTTGTGGCTAAGGTACATGACTGGGACCCCTGAGGTTGGTGGCTCAGGTAGGGGCAGTCTGTAGTTTTGTGGCTAAGGTACATGACTGGGACCCCTGAGGTTGGTGGCTCAGGTAGGGGCAGCCTGTAGTTTTGTGGCTAAGGTACATTTCTGGACCCCTGAGGTTGGTGGTTCAGGTAGGGGCAGCCTGTAGTTTAGTGGCTAAGGTACATGACTGGGACCCCTGAGGTTGGTGGATCAGGTAGGGGCAGCCTGTAGTCTAGTGGCTAAGGTACATGACTGGGAACCCTGAGGTTGGTGGATCAGGTAGGGGCAGCCTGTAGTCTAGTGGCTAAGGTACATGACTGGGACCCCTGAGGTTGGTGGATCAGGTAGGGGCAGCCTGTAGTCTAGTGGCTAATGTACATGGCAGTTCAAGCCCCAGTCCAACCATAGCAAGGACACCAGTGGTTTTGAGCCCTTGAGCAAGGCCCTTAACCCCATATTGCTCCCAGGAAGGATTGGCCCTTGGTTAGCCTAATCAACTGTAAATCACTTTGGATAAAAGCATCAGCTAAATGACTATAATGTAATGTAATATGCATGCAGGCTTATGTACCATCTTCTCATTTCATCGCCCGGGGCCTTTTAGCATAAGGATGCGTGCATAGCGCTCTGACCGGGCTAATCTGGGAGAGAGCCAGAGTGGAGATCACTGTACCTTCGTCAGTCCTGGGCTCTAATCCTCCCCGGGCCCTGCGCTGGCTGAGGTCAGCTCTGTTAGGTTTGCTTTCTAAATACAGGAGTCCACAGCTGAGGTATGACTAAGGAGGGATAATCTTCCTACAAGGATACAACAACGTTATTAGCGGGTCAAGCTAACACAAGCCTGGCCACTGAATGCACTGTAGCAGGTCAGCCTGCAGACAAACACAGTCTCACAAATAAACAAAATAATAACAATAATAATAATAACTTTCGCACATTTTATGCAGAGTCAATACTCATGTCTGATGAACCTTTCTCCATCATCAAACCATAAACATTATACAGCTTTCATTGTACGCATTATCTGTTGGTACAACTTGATATGAGCTATGCGTGATTCCATCTGGTTCTTAAGTAGTCAAACAACCGTGGTGTTTTGCCCAAGTGTTAGTCAGCTATTCAATCTACAGTACATCTCATGACTGTTTTCAGTATATCGTGAATGCTTTTTGTCGCTGCACATTGTGCAGCCATGAAAAACGTGTGCCGTATATTCATATTCTCTTTCAATCAACATTTCCATTCTCTCAGCTGAGAAGTATGTATGTTAATGTAATGCAGCTCAAAGTATAGCAAGGGTTATCTCTGTCAGGACATAGCCCTCCCAAACGTGTAATTGCAGCCTGCAAGGTCTGCAGAGGGTCCGTCCCTCTCACCGACTGGGCCAAACGGCACAGGCATATCTCAGTGCTCCTCATCTTTCATGGGTCTCCTTATCCCCTGGAACACCAGCTCCTGGCCTTTTTTGATTAGTTCTTCTGATACATTAAAAAAAAGACAGTCAGAAAAGTGGAAGGTAGCGCTCTTGTCTGGGGCCAGGAGTGAGGAGACTTAAGCCAGATGGAATCCCCACCCAGCCAGACTGCTTTAAATAGCACGCTTCCTGACAGAACATCTGAAGGCCTGTCACTTCTGGGAAGTGGAGATGCATCTTTAGTGATGACCTCGTTTGGCGCTGAGTTGGTTTCCTTGTCTTTTATCGAATCGCCATTACGCGGGAGAGGGTCCCGCGCTGGCTGGCGCACCCCCCCTTCCCCGAGCCAGAGCAGACGCTAAACCGAGCCGAAGCCTGCAGACGCGCCACGCTTTTATCGCACCGGCAAACGAGCTGCTTGACACGACTCCTCCACTCCCCCTCCCATCGCACCCACATCCCTCTGTCATAATTTCCTGTCTGACTTCTGTGTCGTGGGCGGGAATGGCAATAAAAAAAAAAACCAACGCAACGGCGCTGAAGAGATTTGGTTGTCGTGTTTTAGGATCGGAGGTGACAGGGACGACGAGCTGTCCTGGCTCTCTGATCAGTTTTGTGGTTCTTTGGACAGACGGCTGCTCACTGATTCCGGTAAGTCTTCTCAGACACCCGTCTCAGCTCTGTGCCACCTCCGTACTCTACTTGTCCTCACACTGTCGACCATGTGACTCATCAGTCCCTAAAATAATTGGCCCGGAGCTTACATATGACTTTTTCATAAGCACCTACATGGTTTCAGATAGATGGTGGCAATACCTGAGTTTCTATCTGTAATAATTAGCAACAAAAAAAAAACATAAAATAAGTAAATGTTAACCATACTGCCGGGTCAAATGCATAAAATTTTTGACTGCTTCCGTATATCAAACAAATAATATTTCCCAGTGCCAAAGAAATTCCATTGGCATCAAATGCTTCCAAAAACAACCACAGTCATGAACCATTACATGACAAATCCTGTAATGGCCTCTGCCGAGAAGGAATGGCAATTTGTAAGCACTTACCTCATTAAGCAGCGCCAGTGTCTGTACTCCAATTCAAGGGCAATTTTCCCGTTGTTCCACAACGTAAGAACAATGCTCTGCTTTGCTCCACGGTGTTAAAAACCGTCTGTTATTTCCTGTTATTTGTGCACGCTCAAGTGTCTTTGGCTGGCAGCACTCGAAGAGAGGCAAACGACCAGTTCTACTTGGATGGCTGTTAATACTCATGTAATCCCTTCCTTAACATCTTAAAGAAATAAATCACATAAATGGATTGCCTTCTTATGAATGATTTCCAACACATCTGCTCAACAAAGCAGGGCCGTTTAAAATCAGATCAGAAAAGGGGGTGTCACAGAAGCGGGAATTTGTTCACCACGACCACAAACGGTGACAGATCGGAGGCAGACGAGCGTAACAGTAACACCTCGGCCTCAGGGGAGCTCAAGAGTTTTATTCACGGTTTATTTGTTTATTTATATATTTTAGTTTGTTTTAAAAAGAGACACCCTGATCTCTGAAGCGGTAAGTTAAATTGACTCATCACGGTGGGAAGTAAGGTTACAATTATTGGCTCACTTTGAAAAAAAAAAAATGTGTGACACTTTTGGAAGATTGTAAGCCGCTCCTTCATGTGTACAAAATTACACATTTGTATACATAAAACGTGCACGCTGTCTCTCAGCCACACACACGTCTCTCTGTTTCTAAAACCTTAATCACATTCTTCCTTTTTAAGGATCAACATTAGACATCTAAACATAATCTGTCATATCCCGTTAATACATTTACAAAACAAGCGTTTTCAAATCGTTTTCAAATTTTCAAATATTTATATTTCTAATTGCACATTGGTTTTCGTGCTGCTCTGTCCCACAGTCATTGGGAAAGAAGAGGAATGATTATCACAGTATGTACATTTCATAGTATGTCAGTCAGAGATTCTGTTATTTCTGCCAAGGGGTAATGGACCTGACATACTGAAGCATTTACTACAGGCAAAAATGTTTTTTTTTTTTTTTGAAAAAGCATAACAGATCATGTGATCGGCTGAGGTAACCAGGCCACCGAATTTGCCAGAGGCTTTGGCAAATCTACTTCTGTATGTGCTTTATTTGAACGCCCAATCAAAGCTCATGTTGCAGCAATTAAAAAAGTTTATTGGATTTATTAATTTATGTTTTGAGACCACTGCGCTGGTTTTGCAGTGAGAACAACATTTCATGTGCATGTGCTCAGACTAACCAAAGGAAGTGTTGTTGTGTGACGTATTTGGGGGTAGTGCTTCTCTTTGAATCCATCCATCCTGGGACACCAGTATGATCAATGTCTTTTGCTCCTCGGCTTCCAGTGCAGAGAAAAAAAAAAAATCAAAAAATTCTGCAAGGTTTTATTAAATGTGATAAAAGATGACACTGACAAGCTTTCTGGGCCAACCAAGTCACCCCCTCGGTAATCTGAAGGCACTAATAATCTTGCTGGCAGGCTATGTAAAGAAAAAAGAAAAACGAATCCACACATTCCAGGTGTTCTGTAAGAGATTGAGCACCTGGAGTCAGGAATCCAAATGTGCCCTGACCCACAGTTTGGGAACCGTTCACAAATGACTGATGCTTCTTCCGGCAGTGCCACACAGCAGGTGAGAAAGTCTGATGTTTCACCCTTCACAAATGCCATTTGCAATGTAAGGGTAAACGTTAGCACACCGTAGCCTTTTCAGCTTTCAGCGTTCACAAAGCGGAGCTTAAAGATCACAACCGTGACACGACGCTAACAGCACCAGAGTCTACTTACGGTTCGGAGGTCACCGCCGCCGCCACAGCCGTGGCATTTCCTTCAGTGTCAATTTATTCAGTCCCCATCTAATTAAACGTTTTTTATTCCATCCTCCCTCACCCACACAGACACACACATGCAAGTGCCCATATTCACTCCAGCTTCAACGGTTCACCTGACGTGTTAATTCTGCTGTGTTTTGAGATCGTTGTTTTATGGTTAAAGATGTTTGTAGTTGCTCATCACTTTCACATGCTGCTGTGTGTCAAGTATGCTGCTGTCGTATTACATATATTGCCTGATATTGTTTTGTGCTGTTGTGTGTTAAATGTAATTTTACTGCATATATATACACTCTGTTTCTGGTGCGGTACAGTGCTGTGGAAAATAATTTCCCTTTGGGGACAATAAAGTATAACTAACTAACTAACTAACTAACTAACAGCACTGACCATGCTTTAAGGCGTTCATTGAATTTCCCTAATTCTTCATTTGCTTTCTGAGGTTGGGCTCACGGGAATGGTAATTTTGACTCGCAAGCTTATACGTGCATACGCAGTTATGAGTAATGCTACGTCCTCAAAGGGAGGTTAAAACTGTGTGCTTATCCAGATCATATCCAACAAATGAGATTTTGTAACAGAATGTTACACTGTAAATTAGCAGTGACAGTTTGGCCCAAGGTCATTTTTATTTGTCAAAATGGATTAAAAATTGGCAGTCGAGCAATTATACCCTTGTGTCTTGGCAGACGAATAAGGATTGAAAATCACATTAATGTTTCAATAGAGTGAATAACCGGTTCTCAACCTACCAGATACTATCTAAAGGTAAGTGGGGTGGTCTTTAAGGCCTGCTTGACTCTGCTGACTTTTTTCTGTTACACATCAAACGCTGTAGTTTGAAACTGATGTTATGCAATTATCTATAAAGAAGAACCGAGAACTTATACGTCAGTGACGGCATTAACAATTGGTCTGTAAAAGAACATTTTCTGACATCCTCTGATATGATTTCCCACATACCAAGATTGTTTAAAATATAATGTCATATTTGATGGAGAAACCCTGTTCATAAAATTATTGAGCTGATAAAGGGTATTAATTTTCAAACTAATTTGGCCAAATCGTGCGTCACTGTTCTGCACTTCAGTTTTATGAATTTCTTCTGGTAAAAAGCTAATGATTCACTTAGTAATGTAAGTGGCCGGTAGATGATAAAGAATACCAAATGGAAAAAAAAGAGGATTCTTACTCTGAAATGACAGCATCACAATTAAAAAGGAGTCTACACATGTGTTTCATATTGTGGGAATACTAATTACCAATGTTTCATTTATAAAAGACACATTAAAATAAGCACACGAGTTTCTAAATAAATATAAGACAATGGACACATTGCGAAACAGGTCCAGCGGTCCGGGTCTGAATTGCAGGAGAGTCAGTCACAGAAACTGTTCAATGAGCATGTTTGTAAAATACATATTGATGTTAGATGTGGGTCATAATATATATTACAAAGCAATCTCAGCTGGAAAGAGCTGTACAGGAACGATGTCAATAAAACATTTGTCTGCCTTGAAAAAGCATGGATCCAGCGGACTTTGGCGGTGGAATAAACGGTGAATCTGATTGCAGGCCGGAGCGTTACAGGTGTGCACTTCTCATCCTCGATGCCTGGAATCCATCTTCAAAAAGCACGGGGAGGAATTATCGACCGACGCATCGATGCACTCAGCGAGAGGCGTCGATACCGGAAAGATGCCCATGAAAAGCCCAAAGCTGAGATACCCAGCTGTGCAGCTGACACCACCAACAGCTCTGGAGCTCATCGCAGGGGCCAAGGTGGTCAAGGTGGTGCAAACAGGAAGAGAGAACAGGTAACTTCGAAGTTGTGACATGTGGCCATGGCAAGGTAGTTTAGCTTTGGAGCGAACCTGCCCACACAACGAACAGCAATCAGTGAGTGCTTAGTGTCTCATGTCTTTTTTCCTCATGTGAATCCTTCTCCCAGTAGCCTCCACTGGCGTTCATTGCTTTCTCCTGAGCTTTCCTCTTTCCTCTCTTTCTTTCCTGGCTGAACAGCGTTGGACCCTCCTCAGTGCAGAAACTATCTCTGCCCCTTCCCCCATAGAAACAAGCAGCTGGAATGTCTTTAAGGATGTAATTGGCACAGGAAGAAGGATAGCCACCATTTACATTAATATACCATGAAATGGGGCTGGTTTCCCAGATGCTGCTTCCCTCACAAGACAAAAGAGCATGCCCTAAATACTTTAGTTTATCTTTTGGGTCGGATGAGACTACAGGCTATGGCTGCTGACCTGTTGCAATTATGTGGTCCTGAACAGATGGCCTGTGACAGTTGCTAGTGTTTTCCCTGAAAGATTCTCCTCATAACACACAGAGTCTGTTCCTTTAGCAATATGTGAGTCTCTGAGCCAAGTGGAGGACCCTGGTGGGTTCTGTCTCCCGCCTAGCAACCTCATCCAATATCGAACACTGTAGTTGTGAGAGTTCTTGACCCAAACACATACCACAGGCACTTGGCTCCCAAGCCATCATCAGTCACCCGGTGCTGGAGCCTGGGAGTCGAAATCGTAATCAGAAAACTGCGTCCAGCGGGCCCGTCTCCAGCACCTAATGGACCCTCCAGACAGAACCTTTGTCTGTTACATCGTCAGCGCTGCTTGCACCGTTTCACCGTTTTGCTAAAACGGCCCCCCCGAGGGGTCCTCCAGCCGCTCAGAAGGAATGCAGAGGAGAGTTTTGGCCTTGCTCGTCTCCAGGAGGAGCTGGGTCTGCTGCTACAGGGCCTGACAGCGAACGCTCCCCCCCCCCCGGCACCAGGGACCGGAGGCGTCGACAGCCCTCAACCGTCAGCCGTCACGCAGCCTGGCAGGGCGAAGGAGGCCTCTGGAGGAGCTGGGGCGGTTATGCGAGGTGTAGACATTATCGCCGTGACTACGGGTGCTGCAAGTGCCGTTTCACAAGCATGTCAAATCAAAGGGATCCCTCCAACTCGAATTTGTGATCTTTAACTCTGTAAGTGCCCGACAAAATGAAAAACACTCACTAATTATTAACGAAAGTGAAACATCGGTACAAACAAATGCTTCTTTCCATTTTGTTAGTGACCTCAAAGGTTTTATATGTCTAAACAAATTCTCACCGAAAATCGATCTACATATTTTGGTTTTCAAAATTTCCATGACAAGAGAGGCGACTGATGTAGGCCACATTATTGCTGAGTGCCATTTTCGATCTTACATTTTTTCAAAAAAAAAAAAAAAAACGCTTTAAAATGTTAGGGCCAGCTTCCCTGAGTGTTCCTCACAGGTCTCAGTGTAATTTTAAAAAATATGTTTAATTTGTACTCAAGCGAGCCGTGAGACGACTTAGAATTGCTGACCAGAAAAGAACCGTCTGTGAACCACACACAGCCACCCACTGGAGCACAGCTGAGGATTAGCACACCTTGCGCGACCACGTCCCCCCTTTTGAGGCCATGTGGCTGTGTTAAACCTGCTGACCTATGCACCTCTTCCACTGAGCGGCGATGCATGCCGTCAGCCACCCCTCTCTCCTTCTCAAAGGTACAAAACTCATCTCCAAAGAAAAACACTCTCTAAGATCAATGATGCACATTAACACAAGTAAACATTAAGTAATAGTTGAATTGTTTACTTCACTATCCACCACATATGCTTTTTGTAGCTCGGTTTAGACAATGATTGCCTGTGTTAATATATCAGAAATGTCTAGCCTGTACAAGCACTGATCGAGATTCGATATGCATGCTGTTCAGTAAATCATGCAAGATGTAGGTGTTTAAGGTAACATGCAATCAATTTATAAAGCCACACATGTGCTGAAGCAGTTCAGGTTAACTTGTTTGTTCTCAGTGCATCATGGACAGTGTCCTAACTGTCAATCAACCCTGTGACCTCTGAGTTACAAGCCCAGCTCCCTACCCATTATGTTATACTTCCAGTGAAAGAATGACATCCCACTTTAAGCAGTAACTGGGATGCAACATAGGAGTTTACTGTAAAAATTATATCTTTCCATTCTTATCCATGTCATATTCAATGCAATTTATATTTGGTAAACTTTTATGTTATACTGTGATATATTAAAATTAAAAAGAAGGGACAACAAGAGGGAAAATTGCATGGGGTTTTATGAGCATAACTCATTCGCTGCGTTGGCGCAGGATTTTAAAGTAAGACAGCGGTGATATTTCAGTTTTCTTTTTTTCTCCAAGCCTGTGATGGGTGATTACAGCAAAGTTCAGCTCTCTCTTGTTCTGCGCTAAGTGATGGGTAACATGTAAAAGCAGGAGATTGAATCTTCACCTCAGAAGTGTGGCCTTTTTCCTTTAATGTGCGGGGACCAAATTTACCGCCTCAAACGCGCAAAATGTCAGCTCCAAGAATAAAAGCAAGAGGTCTGCCACAGCACCATTATCAGCTAGTTACTTATTTTTCATTACAGAACTGGAATTCCAAGAAAGAAAAAAAAAAAGCTGAAAGATTCAGCCTCTCTTTAAATGCATCCATTAGACCAGTGAGCATTCTGTAGATTTATTTATACATTATTTATATAAGTACCCCGCGTTCCTGTTAGGTATGACTTTGCACACCTGTTTGAATACATTACAGCACACTTCCAAACAAACTGGAATCCTTATTTACAGCTACCCCAAGGCCCGCTTCTCCTTTTTCCACATAAACGGCATATCGACGACAGTCGCCCTGATTCACCAAAGCAGAAGCAGAAGTAGGTGATCAGGGTAAGGCTTGATAAGTGTACCCTTGCAGGCTCTGGCTAAGATCCCTGCTCCTCACTGACCTCTCTGAAAGGAGGCCAGCCGGCCTGTGGCACATTCCAGCGAGTGGCTAATCTGGAATTAGCACCTTGCCCATATGGCAGGTAGAAGCAAGGGCCCTCAGTCTGCCAGCAGAGACAAGGAAAATAAGAGCAGAGGAAACAGATGAGCCTGTTTTGTTCTCCGTTTTAAACTTCATCTACATTTACTGCATTTGTCAACGTGTTCATTGTTTTTTTTTTTTTTTTTTTTTAAAGGTCAGTTTGAATACTCATTTAGCGTTAATGGAAAACATCCCTGTGTGTGTTTTTTTTTTTTTTTTTTTTTTCTTTGTAGCTCGCAGGTTGTGCTAGGAACAGGCAGAGCACATGGCTGTAACAACACATGAAGAGATAAAGGGCGATTGCTGCGTGTCGCGTGATCTGGGGGTGATTAGCGGAGACGTGTGAGAGCTTGCGCGCCGCTGTAATTGCGAGAGGGGACCTTTACACGCCGACTCATTTAAGGGGACAAACAAGAACAATTACCCTGCAGTCAATCCATCTGCAGTCTCTCGTTAGCGGGAAGTGTCGGAGCGGACGAGAGATGGCGGACAGCTGAGAATGGATGATGGGAAGGGGGGTGGGGCGGTAGCTCCTGTCTGTGTCTAAAGAGTGCCGCCCCCCCAAGCTGCTTTCATGGCTGATCTGGGATCAGTGGAGTGCCACCCACAGACTCCTGCTGGGGGAGGTGGGGGGGGTCTCTTGGATAATGCAAGGGAGGAGAGTGAGATATTACAGTACCCACACAGGGGTAATGAGACAGCATGTGTGTACTTATATGCCTGTGTGTGTGCATGAGTGTTTGTGTGTCTGTATTTGTGTATTTTTATGACTGTGTGCATGCAGTTGTGTGCTTCTGCATGTATGTGTGCATATGTCTTAACATATCTTAGTGTGGGTTTGTGGTTGTGTACATGGATCTGTGTATGTGTGTGTGTGTGTGTGTGCGTGTGTGTGTGTTTATGTGTGTGTGTGTGTTGTGTGTGTGTGTGTGTGTGTGTGTGTGTGTGTGTGTGTGTGTGTGTGTGTGTGTGTGTGTGTGTTGTATGTGTGTGTGTGTGTGTGTGTGTGTGTGTGTGTGTGTGTGTGTGTGTGTGTGTGTGTGTGTGTGTGTGTGTGTGTGTGTGTGTTTGTTTTGTGTGTACGTGCATGTCTGTGAGTATAGATTTTATTTAGAATGTATATATTCTTCTGTGTGTTTATTTATTTGTTTGGTGTGAAAATTCGTGTGTGTATTGTACATTTATATGTAGTTGTGTTTTTATGCATTTGTACTGAATAAATAAATTGTGCTTCTTCAGTTCCTATTTTTAATTCGTTTGAAAAAAAAAATCTTTTTGGTTTTCATATATTTTTTACCCCTGTTACTAAATCTTATGGGTCAGTTCATTTTATGTTACTTGTGGATTGACTATGATTTCTTATGTTCTAAGTCAATCTGGAAAAGGCTTTTTTTAAATGACTGTAATGCGATGCAAAGTTGTATTTATTATGTATTTTTAATGTACTTAACACTGTTTTTTTTTATTTCCCCCTGTGTAGAGCGATAAACAGGAGTTACTCTATTGATTTCCCTCAGGTGAAGGCATGATTTCTGTATATCCTGACTGGAGGTGTAGTCTAATCCCAGACTGTTTTAATCCATACACAAATGACAGATTAGCTGTTGAACTATGACCTTGCAAAAACAATCCCATGACTTCTCCCACCAGAAAATTCCACCAGCTCTGAAGTCACCTGCCAGGTACAGAACCACCAAGGCAAGGAGGATCGGCTACATGATTTATAGTTCCACAGCATTATCTTAACCACCTGTTTTAAATCCCTCAGGTTAAACACACAGGCCACTGGTGGTGGGTATATTCTCCTGTAATGACATCAGAAAGGTGGCAGGCATGGATCTCACTGTTTCCCGTCTCCATGGAAATATGGTTTTCAGAAATTGATCAAGATTCATTGCTGCCTAGTGTTTTCAACTGACGATTTTCCACACGGAGCTTCACAATGAGCAAAATACAAACAACATTGTGTCAATTTGTAAAATCATTCTGATCAAGCCGAGTTCCTGGAAAATAGAAAATAAAAAAAAAATTAAAATTAAAAACACTTATTAAACACCCACATATTGGTATTAAATATAATAGGCCTATAACGTGCCCATATCTTGGAACTCATTACACTTTTTCTGGTTTGAATTCCGGTGATGATCGTGCTGATAATGTTGTTGACAGACAGACAGAGAGAGAGAGAGAGAGAGAGAGAGAGAGAGAGAGAGAGAGGAGAGAGAGACAGAGAGAGAGAGAGAGAGAGAGAGAGAGAGAGAGAGAGAGAGAGAGAGAGAGAGCACTCAACTTGCATTCTTTGCCATGTTGATTACAAACCATGTTATTTATTTATCTGGCATCCATGCTGTTAGACTAGCAGAGACTAGCAGAAGGAATTCAGACTTGCAAATTCTCCTACAATTAAAAATTTTAGAGGGAGACTTGTTTTATTCAATTAATAAAACATGCGTCTCTCAGCAGCTGTAAAACGTGGGTCTTGGACTCTGTATGTTTTGTAAGGATTAGACAAACATGTTAGCTCTGCTGTCCTTAGTCTAAGATGGCATGTTTTAATGATGGCTAAATGTAAAATTTAGCACACAAAATTTAGCACACATGCAGCACACAAATTAGACTCTCCAGCCTAAATAAAAATTGTGTTCTTCACTATCTCTCAATTTTCAGCTCATTTTCCCCAAAATTATACATTCAGAAGGTCATAACAGTAAGATATGCTTGCATGTATTGCCCCAAAAAAAATTGTTTTACAAAATACAAAAACTTCACAGCAAATAACTATTTGGGTGCTCCGCTGTCTGTCTGGGTAATTTCTACCTACCCAAACAAGTATTGTATTGAGTATTGTATTATATAGATTAAAAAAATGTGTTACCCCATGTTAATGCGACAGGTCTTATTTTTACATGCCAATAGGTGGCAAACGGTAGGTGTTCCGTACATTCCTGCCACTCATCTCAACTGAGATGAATCACATGCCAGTTCTTCAAGTTTTGACAGTACTGCACATTCTCTACTGTGAGTACTCATGTTTATGTATAATTTAGTACCAGAGACAATAGATATATCACACTGTTGCTTTTCTCCTCCCCCTTCACAATTTCTATTGAATTCAACACATTGATGTTATGACAGCAACTCAGCGTTACCCTTCCGTTAAAAATGACATGAAAACAGTAAGGAATGAAAAAAAAAATAGCATGCCAGTCAAGCTCAAAGTTCGTAAGAATCTCATTCTAATTATTTGCATTCTTGCACATGCAGCATACATAAATGGCCATGGGTTGTTCATGCCTTAAATGAGGAAAAAAAAAAAAAAACAGGCTTTATGCAGCATCTAATCTATTATAACAGACGTCCGCATGACCATGCACATGAAAAAAAGTGTGTTTTCTTGTATTTATTTATTTCATTATAAGTATTATTATTCATCATTCGGCGATGGACAACAAAGCCAGGCCGAGAGTAAATGACGTGATAGACGCGTTCCCAATTAGAATGCAAATAAGCTGCGCAGATCCCATGAGTGACAGTCCAATATTCCGCTCCATCACGGGCGAGAGCACAGACCCCTGTTTACCGCGGTTTTAAGACAGAAACTACAGCGGGCACGTCGCCTTCTGTGGGAAGTCCAAACAGATGGCGCAGAGGCAAAGAGAAGGGAGGGGGCGCGGGGGGCATGGGAAAATGATAAATGAACCAAACGGACTTTGATAAGAATGTGGAAATAGGTTTCTGGGGTTAAGATAAGGGTCACAATCTCTGGAATTACTTTTGAGCTGAATGCTGGATTTGGAAGAGGTAGTACCCTGTAAACTTTTTTTCCCTCTTTTCTTCTCTTGGTCTAGTTGTCAATTTATTTATTTGCTGACAAACACAGTTAGAATTAACAAGACAAACAAGGAAGCTTACGAAAATCACTCATTGGTCGATATGTACAGAACTTTGCTTGGCAATCTAAAATGGGGACATGTATATAGGATAAAATGTTCAAGTCAGTCTGGAAGCTACACAATTAATCTAAAACTATTATTTAAATGTCATTTATATATGTGTGTACAGAATGGACCAGGTTCAGATCCTTGGGCAAGTCTTTTGTATTCTTCTGAAGTCCTATTTGTTAGATGGTCTCACTGAATATATACAAATATAGTCATTATGTAAGTAAATGTATACAATGCACTTAATTTTATTTTGTATTTATTTTTTTTGTGCAGATCTGATTAATGTCACTTTTAGTTTCATCCATTGGCGTCCTATGCCATCAAATGTAAATCGGTGCCAGCACACGTTTACACCTTCGCAAACATCTTGAGGATCCCAGGGATTTCAGACTCAGATGTGTTCTGTCAACAGGCTGTCAGCAGTATGATCTACGGCGTGGGGACTGGTGGGAAGCAGCAGGCTAACACATCCCACAAACGCACCTACCGCCTTCTGGGAAAGTTACCTACAGTCAGGGTTTTTTTTTTTTTTTTTATGAGGCTGGAACCACTTTTGATTGGGCGAAGGAGAGACATTCATCTTTGGAATGGAACGTTAAACCTGGGCCCTGACTCACTGCTCGTTAGAGATTCCATGGCATTTATCGCAGCGAGAAGGAGGGTTCCCCGATGTCCTGGCACTATTCCCAACCTGGCGCTGTCAACTCGCAGCACTTCATCATTCGCCCCACTTTAATTGGTCAAATAATACCCTGCCTCTCCACCTCAGCTGATGGGTGGTGAATGTGCTGGCACAAAATGGCCGCCGTGCATATCCCAGGAGGGTGTTGTGCATTGATGGTTGAGGTGTGGCAATAGCACCCCAGTCATATATATCTGAAACTCATGAAACTTGGCACATTGTACAGAGCGCTGGCAGATGCCAACAAGCGAAAGGATGGTTATTTGAAATGTGGTCTCATGTCGGCACTCTAAATAAGATGTTTAAGTCTTTGCAACAAAAGACAGCAATCAACAGCCCTAAGATGTGGTGCTATCTATATATGCATGCTATATTCTTATGTTTTTTTTTTCTACAGCTGACCCTATTAAAATGGCCTAGTTACATGTTCTTTCATTTCAATGTACACATCATGTATGTACTCTAAGTAATTGGATTTTTATGTCGGGAAGAGCATGGCCACCACAGGCCAATCAATGTATTGTGATTTACATATTATATGCAAATGATCTCATTCAAAAGTTTTGTGAGCACTCCTTCAGAAAACACACTATACAATCGCACAAATCTCTATGATGAAAAATAGCTCTTTTTTTAAATCTTAATTGCTGTGAGAATCAGAGGAGTCAGCAGGGTACATTTGCTGCAGTTTCTTAGTCCAATTTACGAGGGCAAATGATTATGATTCTGCTTAAATGATTTATTTTACTTAGACATTCATACAGACTCTGCTGTAATTTGTAGTTCATTAACTGCTATCAGGAACATATTCATATTTTAAAACCCGGACCAATATTTGCATTTTCTTTCATAGACGCCGTTCCGTGAACACCTTGAGGTGGTCATAACCATGACAACTACCGAGAGAAAAGATTCTCTTTGATTTGAGGCCAAACCAGTACACTGAGGTGCTGAGTGTAGATCTGTCCCTATACAGACTGATCAGATGATGGAATGAAGGGGCCTCCCTCACACACAAGGCAAAGCCCAAAAACCAGGGGACCTCATTAGATGGAGAGACCCTGACAAAGTCAAAGTCATCATGACAGACATATCATCCTTACAAACAGTTATTCTTATCCATTGTATGGAATCAGGAAATAATCCCTCCTCAAGGATTTTGGCTGTGGTACACCTGTCCATCACACTCGAACAACATATAGCTTCCACAATCTACAGGTGGTCGACACTAGTGGGTTTATAAAAAAAAACAAATCCCAACTAACGTTATCATACAAGAACACATGCAACCCTACAGTTGGAAGGACACTGCATTCTAAAACATATCAAGATAGATAGATAGATAGATAGATAGATGACTTTATTCATCCCCGAAGGGAAATTAGATTGTCATAGCAGTCCGGTAAGTTTTAAAACAATACAGATAAATGGAATAAAAAAAAAAAAATAAAATAAAATAATAATAATATAATATAATATAAAATAAAATAAAAAATAAAATAAAAATAGATAAATAAATTGCTGAGGTCGAGAGAATAAAAAACAAAACAAGATATAAACAAGATGTACACATACCTTAAATAATATACTATGAATATGTTATGAATATGTACATAGAATGTGCAATAGGATGCAAAAAGTACTGTAAAAATATGATATATAATATCAATGTGGATAATATACCCTATTAATTTTTGTCCATAGTAAACACTAAGTATACGTTATACTATGTTATATGTAGTGCAGAAGGTGACAGGTAGAATTAGTCCAGATGTGTGATCATGGCTCTGACAGAGGTAGATGAGTTGTAAAGTCTGATTGCCGTGGGTAGGAATGATTTCCTGTATCGTTCCTTGGAGCAGCGGGGTTGAATGAGTCTGTTGCTGAAGCTGCTCTTTAGCTTGTCCAGTGTTTTGTGGAGGGGATGAGAGGGATTTTCCAAGATTGCCAGCAGTTTCGTCTGAATCCTGCCCTCCACCACCTCCTCCAAGGTGACCAGTTTAGAGCCAATGACAGACTCTGCCTTCCTGATCAATTTGTTCAGTCTGTTGGCGTCCTTTGTCTTGATGCCCGCACCCCAGGACACCACAGCAAAGAAGATGGTGCTCGCCACAACAGACTGATAAAACATCTGCAGCATCTTGTTGCAGACGTGAAAGGACCTGAGCCTCCTTAGGAAGTAAAGCCGGCTAAGGCCCTTCTTGTAGGTGGCCTCTGTGTTGGTGGACCAGTCCAATTTGTTGTCCAGTGTGACACCCAGATACTTGTATGAGGCCACCATATCCACATCCGTCCCACTGATGCTGACTGGAGACGGCAGTGGCTTGTTCCTCCTGAAGTCCACCACCATCTCTCTTGTCTTCTTCACGTTCAGCTGCAGGTGGTTCTCCCCACACCACTTCACGAAGCGGTCGACCAGGTCCCTGTACTCAGCCTCCCCTCCACCCTCAATACACCCCACGATCGCCGTGTCATCAGAGAATTTCTGCAGATGACATGACTCAGTGCAGTACTTGAAGTCTGAAGTGTATGTGGTGAAGAGGAAGGGGGACAGCACAGTTCCCTGAGGGGCCCCAATGTTACTTATCAGACGACCAGACACACAGCTCTTTAGTCTCACAAACTGCGGTCTGCCCGTCAGATAGTCATCAATCCAAGTGACTAGGGGAGCACCCACCCGCATGTTCTCCAATTTGGCCTTCAGTAGTCTGGGCTGGATGGTGTTGAAGGCGCTGGAGAAGTCGAAGAACATGATGCGGACAGCGGTGTCGGGTTTGTCCAGGGAAGAATAGGCCTTCTGCAGCAGGTAGATGATTGCGTCATCAACCCCGACCTGGGGCTGATATGCAAACTGCAGAGGGTCTTGCGATGGGCACACCAGCGGTCTGAGGTATGCCAGGACCAGTCTCTCCATTACCTTCATGATGTGAGAAGTCAGTGCCACTGGCCTGTAATCCTCCAGTGCAGCAGGATGTCCTTTTTTGGGCACTGGGACCAGGCAGGATGTTTTCCATAGTACTGGCACTCTCTGAAGGTATAAGCTCAGGTTGAAGAGGTGCTGGAGAACTCCACATAGCTGGCTGGAACATGCCTTCAGCACGCGAGGGCTGATGCGGTCCGGTCCCGCAGCTTTCCTCTGTCTGAGCCTCTCCAGCTCTCTCCTCACCTGGCTGGATGTGATGTATAGTCCAGGCTGGGGGGTCGGGGATATTGCAGGATCTGAGGTGAGAGTCAGTCAGCATCAACATTTAACAAGCATTAAATAAACAACTTTTAAACCCCGTATCAACTGCAAATGACTATTTCTCAGTTTCCTTTGCCATCCCATGCCAGCTACCTAGCTTGCATGTGGGCAGTAAATAAAGTTAATTGAATAATCAAAAGGAATTACTGTTCATTCAACAGGGATGCTGCCAGGAGCCCCGCGCCCCTGAAGATATGGCAGCAGGGCTCCTTTTGCCTGTTGGTGAGACTGATGAATGCATTTGTTCACCAATGAATCTGAATCATTATCGCCTTCCACCACATCAGCTGGGCCACTGACTGAGTGTTATGCATCAACTGCGTTCTTTTTATTTATTTATTTATCTATTTTGGTGATATGAAAATCATCAAAACAGCTGTTAAAACGTCAAATCTAAAGGTGCAATATGTGTAGTCTTGGTATCCCTGAAATGAACTGTTAACCCCAGCACGGTTAACAGAACATATGGATAAACATTACACCACGTTTTCTGTTTTCCGTTTTCTGTAAACATGTGGAGCAAATTCCATCGTGGCTTTATTCTTAGCATTTGACAGATATACCACGTTTACTATTCTCATCTGCCAGACTTGACAAATACAATCGCATCTGCTTCTAGCTGTCTTACTCATGATTCCTGCCATTGCTGGCCTCCTCTTCCTTGTTTGACATGCTTTGTGTGACATTTCCAATCCCTGCACCATCAAGGGTAATTACTCGTCTGCCTTCTATAAGCAGGGATCAGGAGATGCAGTTCTTCTGTGATTTATAATTTTATCATAATATTCAAAAATTGCTATGTGGTTGGATACACTCTCATCCGACCAGGCATGTCAAAATGTCTGTCCTCAGTGTTGTATTCAGCAGCAGAGTTATCAGGGATAAAAAAAAAAACAAAAAAAACATGCAACATCACCATTATCTTCACATCTGCAGACACTGCTGGCAACCATAAATAACTCAGTGTAGCAGGTGCATTGTCAAGAATTTTAATCACTCAAATCATTGATAAAAGCACATTTGAAGCTCTTCTGTCTTTTTTCCTTCTTATCTCTTTTTCAGATTTGCCCATAGATACATCATTCTTGTACAAAATTACAACCACATTTGCTACAACAAATAGCTGTTTGAAAAAAAAAAGAAATGCAGGTTCATTCTCAATTTAATGTTGACACACAGCGTGTGTGGCGTGAAGACAAGGCTCCATTGTCAAATTCCCTTCAGAATAAAATACACTGTCAAAATGACTGTGGCTCATGAGTATACAGGTTGCAGATTAAGAGTGCACAATAAACATGTCATGAAGAAAAATTTAACAAGCATCACTGAGACCATTCTTCTCAGGCTTAATTTAACTGTGTGTGTATTGCTTTATGAATGATGTCATTGACAGGTTTAAAATATGATAGTTACTCAAATGCCTACCACATCACTTAATTAATTAACTGCTGCAATGTCAGGCTGCGATGACAGAACAAACTGAGGTCATGCCATCAAATGAGCTGCAAGCCATCGACCGGGTCATGATGTCATTCAGAGGTGACAATCGCCAAGCTTAGGCACTGACACCTCAAGTGCAAACTCAGCCTGAACTCAGTAATGAAAGAAGTCTCTCAGCGCGGCGGTCTTGCATGAATGCATTAATTGTACCAATCTGTCTTGTTACTGTGCCCAGAGCGATGGAGACGTCCCTTTCATTAATCACTGGTAAAGGATCCAACATCCGCAGCAAACAATGTTAAATGGAAGCTACAAGCCCCTGCTCCTTTGCAAGGACAGCACCTTGAGCTCTTTACAAGACGTATTTGCTCAGCCGTCAGCCTCGTTCAGGAGTTGGAATAGTACAACAGCGATGGCACACTGTGGATTTGAACCAGCAGCTCTCTGGTCAAGTTGTCTAATCACTGCACTGCACAACTTCACGCCAGGAAAACAGAAATAAAAAAAAAAAAAGAACAGGATCAAAATGGAAGCACATGAAAGCTCCTTCCTTCCTCCTCCTCCTCCTCCTCCTCCTCATTCTCCGTGGGTCTTTAAATGTCATTTGCAGCACTTCTTAGCAGCATACGGGGATTGTTTTCTTTTAATTTCTCCTTCTTCTCATGTGCGCTCCCAACAGAATGTTTTGCATCCAGTCCCTGTCATCGGCGGATAATCACACCGTCGCATTAGCAGCACACCCACCGCACAGGATATCCGCAGGCCTCCCACTCTCACTGGGCACGATCACAGCGTCCAGCCAGCCAAGCCAGTCCTCTGAGTGACAGCGGGAAAATCTACAGAGATGGGCCCCGGCAAATGAAATCATCACAGTTTTTTTTTCTGTTTTCACATGTAGTGAGTCAACTGTGTCTGTGGGAAAACAGGCCTTTGAAACCATAGTGTCTTTGGCCTGTCACATCTCATAAAGAGAGAGAGAGAGACCACTGGCCCAAGAAGATAAGGGCGTAAGATTGTAGTAGGGACATCCACACATCCAAAAAGACCCATCCTGAGAGGAGTGGCTCATCTGATCTACATCCAGGACTAATTACTACAGGTGGAGAAGTGAATTTTAAAGCTCTGTTTGACGTTCAAAATGAATGTGCTCTTTATATCCCCAGGCGTTGTTGTATCCGACCTAACTAAATATCCAACTAACAAACAAATTAATAATATCCACACACTCAGAACAACACTCAAACACCAGAAATGTTATAAAATTTCATTATGAAATAGCACTCATGAAGATATAAACATCACCCCTCATATAAACAAATAAATTAACTAAAAAATTAAACTGTATGTACGGGGGGCCAGAGTCATGAGTTATATGATTCATGAAGTTTGTTTATCAAAAACTGTCATAGTAATCATAATTATCATACAAAGTGTGGATGATGTCTGGAAAGATGTGGCAGCTCTATCTGCAGCATTGGACAATTGCCTGTTCCACACAGGAGGAAAAAGGGGGTATCACTAAATGAATAAATATATAGATAAATGTAGACCTTGAAAATGTGCTGAGGTTCTTTGTTGCTGTTGCGTGTACCTAGGAAGCCTTATGTGAGCAGCTGCTACAAAACTGAATGATAAATATTTATGAACAGGCGAAGATCAACAGTCCTTCTTCAGAGGCTACATGGTGCACAGAGACAAGAAAGAAACATACGCGGGAAGAAGCGCCATGCATGCTGTGATCCGAGTGATACAGGAGACAAGGAAATGGATGCTTTTACCTTTGAAGGTGATTACAAAGACAGCACTCAGACCAGATTCTATCTGTAGTGTACTGCCCTCCTTACAACAATCTCTCAGCTTTAATGCACCATTCTGGTCTGTCTGAACACCAATCATTTCAGGGCAATTGTTTCAGGACATCCAATCATCTACAACTGTAACTTATTTCAAACCAGGTCTAATCCTCTCTGACCAATCACCTTGGGATTTCTGCACCCCCACTCAGTAAGTGTGAGGTAAGAGGCCCAAAGCTGAAACATCATTCTATAGACATGTCTAACACATATAAACTCCCCTCGCCACTTTCATTTTACAATCCTATGTGCTGCATGGTAACAATGTATTCATATGCCACTCAAGTACAAGTCACTTACATGTCACATTCATTCATACATACATACTGTAAATGCACACACACACACACACACACACACACACACACACACACACACACACACACACACATACATCCAACCCAATCCCCCACACAGAGCTGACACTTTGTTTACAGGGAGAACCTGGCCAAAACTGCGTCCATAAATACATATATGCATACATACATACATACATACAAAGATACATAGATACATACCTGCATGCATGCATACATATCTCTTGCACATACAGTTTTGGAATGAATGCACACTTGCATAGTGTAGGGGAAAATGCTAAGGACAGCATGCATCTGTTTGTGACCTGGATTAAATGCGTGCTGCTTGATGAGGTCTTAAAGCATGGCTTTCAAAATAATCATGTCTATTTACACCAGTACAGAGCCATTATCTCCCTGTACATTTATTTTACTCTGAAGTACTATGAAGTACTGATTTGTAACCTCTTGGATCCACAAGGTTGGGGTGAGTCTCGACATCAAATTTACCATCAGAGCTCCATTCAACGAAAAATTGTCTCTGATTTGCCTTGTGTGAATGTTTTTATTTATTTATTTATTTTTATATAGTTGACAGCAACGGTAATTTAGATGTTCTTAAATTGATTCGTACCCTAATCACCGTCGTTTGAAATGACACACCGCTCGCATGTTTGTTTTCCCACCAGAGATGGGTTGCCAGCACAGACAGGAAGGAGATAAAAGTGACATTTAATGATAATAATATTCATCTTCAGTCTGCCAGTAGTGCTCGTTTACACTGCGAAAAGTCGTGTGCACTGCTCTGTGACGGAGATTAAATATAATTGTGTCTTGGGAGAAAGAAAAGACAAAGCAACTCCTCCTTTGATTGGATCCTTCTTCAGTGTCATTATCACCGTACTTTGTTTGCACACTGACAGCACAAAAAAAAAGAGACAAATGAAAACATCTCACCTGCATGCCAGAGAGTGCTATGCTGTGCCTCCACTGCTCTGTCTGCTACCTGTTTTTCATACAGAGCAAGTATATCTTATTGAACATATATTACGTATTTTGTCAGAATCTGGACAGTCTTTGAAGCATGACCATCATATGGATGCTTTTAAATAAACTTGATCATTTTAATGGAAATACAGGTTGGGTATCATCTAGCAAGTAACTTGTAATTTCATATTAATTAGACAATATTGCTTCCAATCAGTATATGAACCCTGTGACTGGAGTCACGGATTTCTGATCCGCCCCCTCTGTTGTGCGTACTCCTCTTTTTTATAACTTGCTTGGGCCGTCACGCTCATTGAATTGAATGGCACTTTCCTTATATTTTGCAAAGTGGCCTTCGGATTGAGAATGGCGAAGATTTACTTACCAACAGAACATAAAGTGCGCCAATCATCGACATGTGCAGCTCAACATATACGCGGTTCTAATAATTTCATACAGTGCTGTGAACAAACTTGTAGAAAAAAGACAGATACCTATGGAAAATGGAATCATCCAAATGTAGCAGCAACTGCAGTATGACGGTTATTTGTAATACACTTCATACATTTTTATACTACTTCTATGTTAATATTTTGAATCAGTGCGCAGTGCTGTTCCTCGTTTCAGACCCACAGAGATAGTGAATGTAACTGTTTCCCTTGTCCCAGTACCCGATCCCTTGGGAGAAGCCAGCTTAATCCTCTATGATTAGCTTTGGGGTTCAGTTTCACACTCTCTAAATTCCATTTTCAGTGACGAGAGCATTATCTGGACTGCAACAAAATGTAGACATTTTCATAACAGCAGAGTGAACAGCCTGATGCATTTATGATGCACTGCTAGTGAATTTTCCTACAGCCAGGCTCAATGAGAATTACTCTCATATTCAACTGAACTGGCTCTCCCCGTGTGCCCAGAGGACAATCATATTATATTAATATTTTCTGTGAACCTCTCAGTTGTAGATACAGTGCGACAGATAACATGCACAGAATTGATCCGACAAATAAGAAATAAAATATATAAATGGTAAAGACTGTACTAATGAAGGATTTCAAAGTAATGTGATTCAGACTGAGAGGTTGTTTTCTCTCTTACACCCAAAGTCACCATATTCCTCTTCTCCTGCATTAGTTTAGCAGACTCAACAAATGTCCTTATTACTCTTTAATGAAGAGCTTAGAACTTATTATGGTATTACATTTATATTTCATTTACTGCTCCAGAGGATGTTTCCCAATATGGAGGCTCCTGTGGCCTCGTGTTATTGAAGCCAGTGTAGGAGGCCCTGGAATTAGCTCTTGAATATAGAAAATGAGAAATTAAGAAAGAAAGATGTAGAATTCATATTTTTAAAAAAAGTGTGTCACGTTATCCTCACGACAGTATTTCGGTATTCACTGAACAGTTGATATGAGGATAACACAATACATGTTTCCATGGTATTAATACAGCTGTCCATTTTTCATTCTGACATTCGAATCATTAATATATGTAAAAAAAAAAAAAACAAAAAAAACAAACATCATACAAACATCAAACATATATAAATTATCTGAATACCCTCATATGATATGGATGACATTCTGTGTAGATACCATATATATAATGTATGTGAATATGCAACAATATATGTAAATATACAGCTTTGGCTGCAGGCGAAAATGATGCAGGCTGATGATGGGAAAGCCTAAGAGTTGTGTGAACATTTTCGCCTGCGCTGAATGACACTTTTGCTTAATTTAGAGCGTGAGCATAATGTCCCTTTGTTCCTGAAGCTCATTTTCTTCCACGCCTCATTTCAGTCTGACTTTAGCGGAGCTCCAGCCCGGCTCCAAAGTCCCCTCCTTACGACTCCTCTGAGTGCCGAGTGACGTCATCTGGATTTTTGCGATGGAATAAGCTAATACTGACATTAGAGTCAACAGACTGTAATCACCTGGACTCAGACTGTGGAAAAGGTGAGGGAGATCCATTAAAAAAAAATAATAACATTTCTGCTGGAGTTTATGTTGTCAAAATCGGTGTGATGTGGAACGAAACACACTCTATTGTGGATTTATAATCCTATCTGAAATAAATATATTTTTCATGTGTTTATGATACTTTATTATTATTGTTGTGTATTTCATGATTCATGGATGCTGGCAGAGCGGGGCTTTGGTTAGAGATCTCAGACTGCAGCTGGAAGGGTTTGGGGCTGACAGATTGATGTCTGGGTGGATCACTGGATATTACAGCTGAATCGCTGCAGGAAATACGCGAGTGGGCGGTGTGATGAAAGGTAAGCTACTCTCACTGGCCCTGAAATGCAGAAGAGCCACGGACAGGCTCTGTAATGGGGACAGAATGCACACAGGTCTCATCCTAAGCAGACACTTCATATTTGCACAGTATACATTATTGTGGAAGCAGCTAACACCCGCTGTCTTCACTGTGACGAGACGCTATCAGTAATAACTCCAGTCTAACCTCCAAATAAGCCTGGATGCTCAAGCAAAAATGGATTTGAGATGCAATCACTGGAGGTGAAAGACTGCATCACTCTCTCTGCTCTCTAATCTCTCTCTCTCTCTCTCTCTCTCTCTCTCCTCCTCACTCTTTTTCTCTTTCTCTGATACATCTTATATTTCTACACACCAGTCATCCCTGCAGCTGGACACTTACAGAAGCAATCTGGGTTAAGTACCACAGCAATGCCCTACCTGGGAGTTGACTCAACACAACTGAGTGGGAAGGTTTAGAAAACACAGCTGCCACTGCTGCGGTGAAGCTGAAGGTTGATGATGATGATGATGATGATGACAGATCATTCAGCCCTACAAGACTTGCCATTCTCTACAAACATATTTTTGGTTGTAAGGTGCAAATTGATTGAATTCACCACTATGCGGTTAATGAAGGGAAAGCCCACAGCTCCAGCTTCAGAACCGTGAGCTCCGTTGGCTCCCTGGGGGCCTGGGAACATTGTTCTTTGACTCTGCGAGAGTACAAAAGCAACAATTAAATTCTTAATTAGATGACCTGATCAACCAGAATGGCATTAATGAGGAGGAAAGGGCTTAAAACACAGTACACCATCAAAGGGGAATGGCTATGATATATCTGGTATTGACCCAAATTAACACTATAGTTTAAAGCCAAGACCCAAAGAAATTGTGATATTCAGTCAAAAAATTTTGTCTCTTCAAGAATATGATATTCCAAAAAACAGTCACTTGCTTGTATCGAATAAAATATAATGTTGTTCAGTTAACTCACATATGTCCTCAGAGTGCCTGAAAATGTAGGACAGGTAAATAGGTGCAGATTACCAGCACAGAGACAGTAAGTAATTAAGATTGTTGTTGTTGTTGTTGTTGTTGTTGTTGTAAATGGCGCTGCTGTTTTAGCACCCCATTTGGTGAATTAGCAATGTGCACTTACATTTAAGAGGACTTACACAGGGGGAAAAAGCTCTGGATTACCACAGTAAACCTGAAAGCCTCTTACCAGAGAGACCTGCCCTGCCATGAGCAGACCGGGGATGTCCAGTGAGTGGAAAAAATAAATAGAAACATCTATATTTTCAGATTTTTTACCCACTCTTTCTACTCTATTAAAATAATTTGATTCGTCTCACCCAGTGAGCCAGTTTCCTGTCAGGGAAATCTTCAGCATTGTATTAAACCAATCTAGATATTAAAATGATATCAGTTGAGCTGTTTTACTCCTACATAGATGTTTCAGTAAAATTATATTCATACAAAGCATGGCTTCAATTATATATCATGTTTAAAATATTTAGGATGAGATTAACTCAACCTGATCACACGAGTGGTGATAACTCGGGCACTGGGGTAACTCAGCCTCAGTGTTATTATTACTTGAACATTTTCATGACTTCCACATTAGTATTTAATCAGCAAGTCTTTCATTGTTCATAGGTCTGATAAAGTCTGGAGGCCATTTGTACTTCACTGTGAACTTCAGACTCTCCTGATTAAATGAGTCTTTTAATGCTACCTCGTTAATTCATTGCTCTTATGCTGGAATCGGTGGAGGGAGGAGGACAAAGGGCAGCTCTTCCTCTATGATTGCCCTCAGTGTTTGATTTCCAGACTGCAAGCCTTCAGCACCTTGGACAGCAACAGCCTCAATCACAGGCAGGCTCAACCTGAGGCTGATCAGCAGTCAGCCCCAGACTCAGGTAGGGGAGCCTTCAGCACCATGGACAGCAGCAGCCTCAATCACAGGCAGGCTCACCTGAGGCTGATCCGGATGATCAGGTAGGGGAGCCTTCAGCACCATGGACAGCAGTGAGCCACAGGCAGGCTCACCTCTGATCAAGCTCATCCTCTGTAAGCTCATCATAAGAGCACAGTCTGTGATGCTGGAATGGAATTCCCATTGGGGATTTTTGTTTGATGTTGAGATTTTTTTTTCAGATTTTCTTTTTCTTATCAAGTAGCTTTTCCTTTTTGTCTTTCCACTTGCCTCCTTTCATAGTGGGCTGTGTGCATGTCCTCTACTGTGTTTCAAAATGCACACATTTAAATTTTTCTCACAGCAACCCTCTCCCACTGAACAGGGGAGCCGTACCCTGGCTGACCAGCAGTGGCTGCAAGATAGTGGTGAAACTAAACAGCACAACGGGCTTAATTCATATCATTCACGGCATAGCACAGCCAATTGTTGCCTCACCGATGCAGACCTCCAGTCATAGTCGGTAATAGCATCACTGGGACTTGAGCCCCCAGCTGCAGGTGAATGGCTGACTGCAGGGGCCACCCGGGGGCCCTTTCAATTCTTATGACTTATTTAATTAGATAGAGAAAGAGAGAGAGAGATAGAGAAAGTAGACATTTGACAAGAAAGGGCTCAGTTTTTTTCCCCTCTCTGTTCCCCTGGTGGCTGATGAACCCCTGAGCAAGGTGCTCATCAAAATTCCTTCAATAAATATTCAACTATAAAAATATATACCTGCACTAGATTGAGTTATCCCCCAGTGTACAGTGGCAGATGGATTTCCATTAACAGACTGAAAATATGATTTTGTGGAGAAAATCAGTGAAACCGTTATGACGGCTTTGGAAACAGGATGAGTTATTCAGAGTGTAGGACACATTGCGTCAGACGCCATTTCTCTTCATACCGTGGTCCCTTGGTCGAGCTTGCACAGACATGAGTCAGATGAAGACGGTCAATGTGCAGCTTTGTGCAAGCAGACTGCAGGCACCTGACTGACCAGCTGAGGTCCCAGGAGAGCAATGAGACACCAGCAAAGTCCCTCACTCCTTATAGGTGACAATAATGCACAGACTACAGTTGGCACTTCTCCAGTATGTGGATGGGCCCCATGACAGTAACATCGAATAGACACTCTTCCTGTTAGTGAAGGGGGAGGGAAGTTTCATTGGACCAGAAATGGGATGAGATACAATAAACTATTAGTCACTCAAATGACCACACTGGCTGTAGAGAGCAAAACAGTTTTAATTGGATCAAACAAGTCAATGTTTGACAGCTGTTTGTAGGTCCATTCTAGCAGGGATCCTGAAAAGTTATTTCAGCAATCACTAGTTTCAGTGGAGTTAAACACAACTTACACCAAAGAAGAAGGGAGGGGTTGAGTGGCTTATGTATCAATGCACACCAGTGACCCCTACTGGTCAGTCGGTGGTCATGCTATACCATGCATGTCTTTAGGGGTCACCCAGAATGAATTTACACACAGACAGCCATACACAAGGCCTTGGTTGGCCAGTGCTATCAGTATAAAATCTAGGAAAAGCGTAATATAAAATGTCTTTCTCTTTGCCACCTGGAGTTGTTGATAGTTAATCCTCCCCAAAAAAACAAAAAAAAAAAACACTATATTAACTGAGGAGCAGTCGGAAAGGGGTTTTCATAAATCCATGAGATATATGACAGCTTGGCTATAAAGACTGGTGGAGACTTCAACACAGAAGTAGGATATTGTAATCTTGTTCATGAGATATTAGATGTGTAATGACACGCACGCACACACACACACACCTATTATATGGACTGGTAAGATAACCCCTTGAAAGACTACAATCATCAAAAATGCAGGCACATAGAATACAACAGCTTGTGGCTGCATGGAAAAACATGTCTTACTGATAAAACAAAACAAAAACTTGAAAACCTAAGAAATGAATTTTGAAATCTACAATGAAGCTGTTATGTGTTCTAAAACTTCAAACAAGAAATCATTTATTCTTTCCTGGTTGCTTGCCTCTCACTTTCTCAGGGGTCGATGGCGAGACAACTCTGCACATTTTAAGCAGAATCGTGTGGGACAGTTGATCTTTTGGTTTTATTCTTATCAGGATGAATTTCAGAAATGTGCTGCTTAAGTGTGCAGGCACAAACTGAGAACTGGATCAGATTGTAAAGATCTATAATGCACATCTCTGCAGTCAGCCTTTTATGGCTGGGCTACCATTATAGTCGTAAATCTCGCAGTCACAAATATAGTAAAAGCTATAATTCTGGTAGACATCCTTATCTTTATTCTGACAAAGATCAAAATGTGGAAATGAAAGTGATTGCAGTGATAGCACCTAATTCTAAGTGTAATAGAATATAATTAGAATATAATATCTATATAATTAGAATGTAAATTTACACATTTACCTTTTTATGTAGGTGACTCTAAAATCAAAAAGAGACAGTACTTCCTCTTTACTCTCTCTCTTTCTCTCTCTCTCTACAGTAGACTGGGCTCAGGGGAGGGCATGTTTTGCTTATTGTCATGTAACACACGCTGATGCTGTGACCTGAACCACACTGTACTGTGTGTGTGTGTGTGTGTGTGTGTGTGTGTGTGTATGAGAGACACAGAGAAGGAGAGAGATAATAGACAGAAAAAAAAAAAAACAATCATTCAAGCATTTATGTATCGCTCACTAAAAATGTATATTTATGGATATTTTAATTACATAATGTAATGATGAATAATGAACAATTCCTCATGTCACTGTACATCCTGATTGATATCCTCTCCAGATTTTCCAGGCTCTCAGATGACATAACATGGTGAGGCAACAAAAGAAAAAAAAAAAAAAAAAACACTAGACAGGAGTATTTCCAAGGGCAGCTCTGCTGATGGTGAGACTGTATCTAACTCTCCAGGGGAGATCGGAGCTCCACCAGGCTGTGTGCCCTCACATCCAGTCCTGTGCTCTGCTGAGTCCCGCCTCTATCTCCCAGCTCCAGAGCGCTACTCACTCACACTCGCAGGGCTGGATGGTAACATATGGAAAGGTCCTGGGGTCTTTATATTTCTGGACGGGGGACATTTTAGGAGATGTCTGGAGTGTAAGCACTCCCGGCCTGCCTTGCGATTTCCTAAATGGGCATCTGGCTTTAGGTCTCTGGTGCTAGGCCCACCTCCACTCCAAGCAACCATTCCAACTGCAAAAAAAAAGCTTCGCTTCCGGGCCTGACATGTGATGCAAATGTAAATATACTGTCTGTGTTCACTCAGATAACCTTGGACCGGAAGGGGACAAAGAAAAAGACCTTGCTTAGATTAGCCAGCTCATCAGCTGAAATGAATAAGCAGCTTACTCAGATACACCAGACAGACATGAATGAAAGAGATATGATGAGCTTACGTACGTTGGTGAAGACTAAGTGTAGGGGACAATATTGCCTCATAGTGGATGTCACTGAGCCATATCGCACGGACAAAGTCCCCACTTTGCATTTGATTTTTGTGTGCATGTGTGTGTGTGTGAGTGAGAGAGAGAGAGAGAGAGAGAGAAGGAGAGAGAAGAATAATTAAGGGCATGTATAGATGATCAGTCTATGACACAAACATAGCTAACATAATGTCCACTTGCTATTTTTTCTGACAGTTACTGAAAGGTCGTTGTTTTGACTGCAGTGCAAGTCATCTTGCTCAAGGGTAGAGCACAGTTGCTCAGGATAGGGTTTGAGTATAGGGCCATGTCCCTTTGGAAATGGGTCCGTATTTTACTGAGCACAACGCAAATGCTGGAGCAAAAACCTCAGCAGTTACTTACGCAAGCACATTTAGGAGATGTGCACATCAGAGTTGGTTTATATTATGGGCTATATCAAACTTTCACACATTGAAGACACGAAATACAGCACCTGGAAGGGGACAATGATGCTTTGGGTTTTTAATACTCAGTTCATTGATCCAGATCCAGAATATGTGTCATCCACAACCAGCCATTTCACTGTTAGCCTCTCCAAACAAACTTACAGAAAGAGACATGAATATTTCTGCAGAAGTGCATGGAGATAGAGTATTTATTAGATTAAAGAAACACGTGCAAAAGCTACTCCATATCTGTACAGAACCCAATACACTCATTTCACTCGTTTTTTTTAATTGCGTGTTGTAGTTTGCAGCAGACGTTTTCTGGGTGCATTCATGAATTCACACAATCACTATGAATGTCTGTACATCTTGTCTGTCTGTCTACCAGTTTTTATTTTAACATGAAAGAATATATGATTCTCAGAGAGGTCCACCTAAGCTTTATTCAGCACTCAGGACTGAGGCACATTGAATAGTTTCAGAATACTTCCACAAATAGAAACATACATAATTATGCTTGTGATGAAAGTGATTTCAGAATCATATCTTCAATGCTATGTTGTTCTTAGTGGATAGCTGGAGAGTCACAGAACTCAAACATCTTGAAAATAATAAAACAAATAAAAATAAAAAAAAAAAAAACAAAAAAAAAACAAAAACTTGGGGACAGCCCAAGAGGAAGCAGGTTTCTTTCCACAGCTGTCTGATTCACATCCTGGCAAGGCATAAAAGAAAAGCGATGGGGGAAAAAATAAAACATGCTTATTGAATAAAATATCAATGCCCAGGTTATTCTTATGATCCATGGAGTGGGAAGTCGTTGTGAAGACATGCTGAGTGCCCCTGAGCCAATCAAAAAGCATCTGAAGTTGGGTATTTGCTCAGCTGGCTGTGAATTATTATTGTTTTTCTCTCTTTTCATATATCCTTTGCATAAAACTAGTTGTTATTTCTGGTTCACTTCTGATTCAATTTCATAGCATCAAAAAGAAACAAATGTGCCGTCAGACTCTGTCAACGGTATTGGTATGGTGGTGGTGGTGGGGGGTTACTTACAAAATATCTTACATTTTTAAACACACACATACATAGTTAAACATACGCATGCATGCACATGTGTATGCGCGCATTCTCTCTCGCACACAGACAGACAAATACACACTCACACATACACATACATCTTGGATTTAGATTTTAAGATGAAGGTTTTTGTGAACGGTTGTCAAAAAAGGTGGCATGTGCATTATTGATTTATTGTAACCTTAATAAAGTTAATGTTACAAATCAAATAGTTCTATTAAATTACCATGCAAATGAATCCATATCATAGCAATCCCATACCAAGTTTCATTATGTAACCTCCTTTCCTAAGATTCAAGTTTCAGCCATTTACTTTAAAATAAATAAACAAGCAGAGAAAGGTAGATTCCCAAAGCCATGAAGGAGTGACAGGAGGGAGCAGCGCTGAAGGCGGTCACAGTAATTCGGGGTGAGTGCAGGAGTGTTGGAGCTTGGACTCCTCTGACCAGCAAATTGCACTCCTCCCACCTTCACACAGAGGCAGGGAGGGTGTTCTGACCGGGTGACAGATCCCCTCAGGTACAGCCTGCCCTTGAGATCTACACTGTGAGAGCACTCAATCCAGCCCTCTGCTGAGAGCTACGCTCCCACCTCCCACCCCCGCACACACACACACACACACACACACACACACACCCACACCCTCTGCGTACAGGCACGCACACATACACACACACACACCCTCTGCACACAGGAACGCACACATGTACACACATATGCACCCCTTGCTCTCTCACACACACACACACACACACACACACACACACACACACTTTGCACATAGGCACACACACACACACACACACACACACACACACACACACACACACACACACACGTATGCACACATGCATGTACACACATGCATGCTCACACAGGTACACACGCACACATGCTCTGCACACAGGCACAAACAAACATACAAACCCCATACATAGACACACACACTGCTACACAGACACATGCATGCACATATATACACACCAGGCCCCCCTGAATACAGACAACACACACACACACACACACACACACACACACACACACACACACACACACACACACACACACACACACACACACACACACACACACACACACACACACACACACACACACACACACACACCATGCTCCTCTTCATGCTTTCAGATGCAGCTCATCCATCAGATCAGCCTGTCAGTCTAACACTGAGGCTCTGAAAGGAGAACATTTAATGGAGCAAATTTCCCACTGAGCTTGTCTGCTGTAAGCCTGTCCCATTCATCTCCCATTCATCTCAGAGACATCCTCCACTGCCACTGGGAAACCAGACCTGGAGGACCAACCACTGCACAAAACCAGAGAGGACATCCTCCAAAACAACCACTGCCAACCACTGGAAACCAGACCTACGGAGGACCAACCACTGCACAAAACCAGACCTGCGGAGGACCTGTTTTAATGTTCCTCCTCCCCACTGAAACCACCACCTCCACTCAGCTAGCATGGCTTAACGGCACGCCGTGTCACTTAGATATAGAGCTCCAGATACAGGCCTTTTAAGCCTGGGAAGAACTCAGTGGGACACGCCCTTTGGAATGAAGACGCCTCTCCCCTTGTGTAGAACAATAGCCTTCATTTATCTTTCATTGGATTTATTTTTAGACTCTACATGGAGAGAAAATGCATATGGATAACAATGTTCTGTTCCACGTCCATTATGACAAAATACTTCAATAAAATGGTGCATGGACTCTGTTCTTGCATAGTGTGCTGTTTGTATAAATTAATACTGATATAGTTGTGAACAGAATCTGGCATTGATCCTTGAGTAAGCTGACCTAGGCTAAGAGAAGTAGGCTAATGGGTCAGGAGTGGTGGTGTGAAGTGAAGCCTCATGAACCCAACAATGGGTGGATCTGACAATCACTGACTCCATCAAACAAATGAAATGCTTCCTTCATCCACAGCAAGGCACAATGAATTTTCAACTAACGAGTCACAATAGCAAGTGACTGAGAGGATAATTGTCATTCTGCTTTTTTTCATCAAAGGCCATTCTCCCATCCTTAGTGTGGGGAGGATGTGGACACACACACACACACACACACACACACACACACTTTGCAGTGTCCTGGACACACACACACACACACACACACACACACACACACTCTGCAGTGTCCTGAACACACACACACACACACACACACACACTGTACCTGGACACACACACACACACACACACACACACACACACACACACACACACACAGTGTCACAACACACACACTTCTGCAGTGTCCTGGACACACACACACACACACACACACACACACACACACACACACACACACACACACACACACACACACTCTGCAGTGTCCTGGACACACACACACACGCTGTAAACTGTCACAGCAGACCAAAATCCCCCCATGATGTACTGACTGAGGGAATTGCTGGAGATGGGGGGTTGGCAGGCCCACCTCTGACCTGCTGCAGAACAGTACATTACACAGCCAATGTGCTGAACACGGACTGGGCTGCTCCAGCAGTCATATATGCCTCCAGAAACATGCCTGTAGGAATGTGCTACCCCAGAGCTGCTGCTCCAGAGCTCTGTATTCATATCTACCCATTAACTACCATATGGGGATACTAAAAGTCCTCATAATATCTGTTTGTGAGATCAGTGCATTACCGGAAAGGGTAAGGAATCTTATACTGCTCGGAGCATATTAGATTACATGAGATAATACTTTGTTTTACAGAAATGTGTTTTACGTTTTACAAAGCTGCTCGCTCTCTCTCTCTCTCTCTCTCTCTCTCTCTCTCTCTCTCAGTCTCTCACACTCTCTCTCTCTGCAAAAAAAAAAAAATCCACATAACAATAAAAGCAAAATGGATATTACAGTCATTGCAGAACAGATATGGTTACATGGACAACATGGACCACATGACAGCTACACATCTTCCGAAATCACTGTATATCCCATTGTTGTATTGTAAACCCTATGAACTACGTTTCATGACATACAGGTTTAGATGATTTGTGTTGAAAATGAACTTGACAAATTGTTCTTGTACAGAAAAAAGTATGACAATTAAAGACAAATGTTGATTGAAATCCTGACCCAAGTCTCTAAAATATATAGTAATTAGAGGAATAAATGATGTCATTAAATGATTGATTAAAAGTAGTGCATATCTTAATCCACTACAGGAAGGACACAAAGTCAAACAATGTTGATAATGACTATGTGAGTGTGTGTGTGTGTGTGTGTGTGTGTGTGAGAGTGTGTGTGTGTGTGTATGTGCTTTAGTGTGTGCGTGAGTCTGTGTGTGTATGTGTGCGTGTGTGTGTGCGTGTGTGTGTGTGTCTGTGTGTGTGTGTGTGTGTGTGTGTGTGTGTGTGTGTGTGTGTGTGTGTTTGTGTGTGTATGTGTGTGTGTGTGTGTGTGTGTGTGTGTGTGTGTGTACTTAATTTCCTGCTTCCCAGGGTGAAATCAATCGAGTGGGATTGGCAGGGTGACTGTCAGAAAGCAAATATGTAAATGTGAATGATGTCAGGTAAACAAGAAAAGGACAAGCACTGTTGACTGAGGTGACATTACCTGGTCTTTCCCCCCTTTTTTACTGTGTGTGTGTGTGTGTGTGTGTGTGTGTGTGTGCATGCCGGGAAGAAAGAGATCGAGATTGAATGAATGTACGTGATCGTGTGTATGTGTGAATAAGTGTGCGCATGAGTGTGCTGGGGTGAGTGAATAAGTGCATTTTAAAGAATGACTAGCAGGCGAGTGAAGATGATAGTGCATGTATGAGAGAACGAATGACTTCTGTTTCTAGTTCTACTTCCTCAGGGAGTACCTAAAAAAAAAAAAAAAAAAAAAACACCTTCCGGAGTGATGAAGAATGTTCGCACAGTAGCTGGGATCTACGTGCAGGTGAAAAATGGAACCCGCCTCAGGAAGGGCTGCATGCGGTGATGATGGAATTCCGCTCTTTTGCATTGCGTGCAGAAGACACCAGCGTCCCAGGCAGAGGATGAGAGGCCTGCCGAGCGATCAGATCGTTTAGCTGGTGTGAGCTCCCGGAAGAGCCAAGTGTGATTATGCCAAACTGCATTAACCTGCTTTAACACCCACTCAGCACCAGGCAGTGACTGCCTTCCCGAGCCTGTGCGTTATATGAGCGAAGGGTGGTCCACGCAGCCTCACACGCCCATTTCACTCACTGTATGTATCAGCATCCAGAATGGTGCAACACAATGATCAAAGTCAGGAAATAAATATTTCACTAAATGCATGGGTATTTTAGGCCCCATCAAACTTTCTCACGTCAACTTTTTCATTTCCTCCAAAGACTGTTTTCTCATCTGCTGTGATGCATGAATCTAAAGTAGCTATCATGTTTTTAATATTATGAACAAATGAGGGCACATTAGTTTTACAACTAGTTACGTGAATTCCTAGGTCATCAATCTCTGCTTCCATTTTGTAAGCGCTTGAGTTAAATCAGAATGCAAGTGTGACTGGAGCAGATTGCAAAAGCCCTGGCTATGGCAGCATTAGGTAGTGGGAGTGTGCATGACCCTGTGTTCAATCCAGCCATCACTCTATGAGGCATGGCTATTAAATGATGAGGCTAATGCTGTAATTTGAATTTATGAAGAAAACAAAAGATTCAGAAGCTGTTTTGTTCAATTATACAAAAAATTTAAAATTGATATGTTGCTCGATTTTTGAACAGAAGACCATTTTTACGATTCAGAAAAACACGGATTGAAACTTTCAGGGGTTGTTTATGCTTGCCCGTGGGTCAATATATTCCACATGGTTGGTCAATGTATACCACATGGTTTGCGCACGCACGCTGTGGTTCAACTTAGATAAGACCAGTCTCGTTATTTAATAACCACGCCTCTTATTCTAACAAACCAATCACCATGCTGGACTGGCTGGCCAATCAGATGAGGATTTCCAACTCCCTTCATTACCGGTTAACGAAGAGCAAAAATGTGCCAGTCAAGTTAAACAAGATATTGTAAAGTATTCCTGTTCGGTATGCCACCGTGATAATGGCAATTTCATTGTTTGGTAAAGAAGATCTCCACAGAGTTTTTCTTTCCCCCTCCCCCTCAGTATCGGAGCTACATCCTCTCATCATCAAGGGTTTTTCTGCATCCCGTGATCCTGTGCGGAGGAGCTGCAGTCCGGGGTAGCCAAAGCATCACGATTCGTGCTTGCCCCAGAATGGGAGGGGTCGTTCTGTAATTAATGTTGGCGGTGGTCTAACAGGCTGAGTTTAACCTCGGCGCCCACTAAAGATGAATAGCAGTGGCATGGACTGGCTATGGAGCGGCAAGTAATTACGGTGTCCAGCAGTTAATAAAACGAGAGAGAGAGAGAGAGAGAGAGAGGGAGAGAGAGAGGTGGATGAGGGGAAGCCACTTTAACTACAAGATGATTAATCTGCTTCTTTTGTCTTTCTCCAAGACCAGGCTGTTGAGTCCTATCAGCAAAAAAAAAGGAAAGTGAGGTGGAGCTGGAAGTCAGGATACTGAGTATACTTTCTCACGGATGGATTTTTTGTGCAAGGGGCCACTTTCCATGACTTTGATTGGAGTTTGAGAAAAAAAAACAATTTGATGCATCAAACAATATTTTCAAGACAGCAGGACAAAATGGCACAATGATGCAGGCTGAAGAGTCTTCTCTGTTCATGTAAAGCACTCTCACACATTCATTTGCTTCACATTGAAGAGACATCAGAGTAAATGAGAGTAAATCACAGACTCACTTACACAGGTAACACAACATGATATGCTTTTTTTCCTTTCATTATACTAAACATAAACCAACGAATATATGCGTAGAGAGACCGGCACCGGCATCCTGACTTTGTTTCGCCTTTTCCAATAAGGCAGATAAATGACTTACGTCCTCCGTCTGGCGACGGGGATCTTAAATAGCCGTAAAAGCTGATTCTGGGGATCAAATAGACACGATATGCAGGCAGTCAGTCGCGTTGTCGTCGCATTACAGCCCCTAAATGGCCGTCATATTTCATGGAAATGCGTCGTTTTTCCCGTCGCCTTCTCAGCTACACGACTGGCATCCTCTCTTTTGTCATTTGATTGTCTCCTGCTCCGCTCAGCTAAAAAACGGGCCGGTGCGTTCCATGCTCTCCAGGAGATATGGGGCAATAAGCATAATGGGCTGAATTAGATTTGTCAGAGACTGAAGACGCGGTCCCCGCCATGCGTTCTGTCATTGTGGCAGGTGCCCTTGCTCGGGTCAGATGAAGGATTCTGCACTGGACATGCTACATGCCTTCTCACAGCATCCAGTTTGCCGGTCAACGGCACAAAAGAAGCATAACATTTTTCACAATCTTGAATATGCACCTCTGTCGTGATTTTGTAACCACAGCCGCATTTTGGGAATTTAAGTATGTATCCACAGTCACTTATTCGACTATGTTTTTTCAATATACACATACATACACTCCATTTACACAGCTTGCTATTCACTGAAGTGATCCAGGATAAGTACCTTGCTCAAGGGTACGTGGCCGAGGTTTCAGCAGGGAATTGAGCCCTCGGCATGTGAGTCACGAGCCCAGCTCCCCGTAGCTCCCCTCGCTGTTCTGCCTCTCTGCCCCTCGCTCCACCCCCACTCCTTTACGGATGACTTCAGTAATAAGAGTTAATAAGAGTTGTTGTTGTCATGGTTGCAACCGCCCCCATCCCCCAACCCCCCGCCAAATGGTGGTTAAATGAACTTCCCATGGTGGTCAGCACAGCGTAGGAACACATGCTGACTTCACACTGCACCCTGGCTCCAAAACCTCAGGACTCTTAATGAGGGAAAGATTATTAATTTATAGTGCACCATTATGGTATTTATCACCATGGTGTTATGGTGTTTATCACTTTCTGTGTGTGTTTATGACTTGTAACAGTTTTATTAGATGGCATAGTTAACTGCATTAGTGATTTATTGCTATTCTCCTGAACTCTCCGGTCTGTGAGTGTTTCTAGGCAAGTCCATGGATGCTCTTTTATTCTCTCACACTGCCAGTCGGTCTGCATAAAGGTGTCTGAGAAATTATTCTAAAGTAATGTGACAACAATTCCAACCCTGTTACATGTTACTCATTTGTTAATATGTAATAAAAAGTAAATATATACAAGTGTTTTGATTTGCATAGTGTAACAACTTGTGTAGTTACATCTTTTTCATGTGTAGTTAACGTCAACAATTTTACAGGGCTGTTCTAGTTCACATTCGTAACATCCCTTGCAATTAAATTACATATATTCTAACTGCACAGGTACAGGCCCAACTTAGCCCCTTATCCCATTGGACCAGAGCCAGTAGGTTTCACATACCTAACCATGTTTTGCTTCTTTTGCTCCATCCAGGTGGGTCAACTGAAAACTCAACTCAGCTGAGAAGTTATTTTGCCATGACGACCTGGGGAATCAAAGAGGGGGAATGCAACAGAACAGTCAGATGCAGGGGGTGACTTTTAGGGGGTCAGATTGAGAGGGCCAGTTTTGGTGAATTTTACACTCAAGGTGTGTCAGGGACACCACTATTTGTCCCGAGAGAGCCATAAGGCATTTAATGAAAGCAGTGTGCCAGGGTCATCGCGTGATCTAAATGGCAGCCCTTCTTAATTCTGTGTGGGGGGCTCGGCTGATCTCACCCCGGTCATGGAGGGCTGCGGTGTCTGCCAGCTCTGTTATATCCACAGGATTAACACCTTCTGCACCTAATCAGACCTAATCAGTCTGGACTCAACCGACTTAGCACACCCCTCCTCTCATCTTAGCGGTTAAAAGAGAGCCGGAAAACCCATGGGATTAAGGTCTGAAGATATCTCTGTGCTCCTCTCTCTCACTCTCTCTCTCTCTCCTTCTCTCTTTCCCCTTCAAAGAGCTTTTCCAAGTCATGTATATCATTTTAATAAAAGCTCTATTTCACAAATGTATGAACTTATCACTGCCACCCAGTCACCTTCCATGCTGCGCCGTACTAACAAGCTCAAACATGCAAGGACTCGCGTGCACCCTTCTGTAAATAGAGGCTCACACATGGGCATAAGGACTTAATGGTCCTCAAGAACTGCTCTCTGGGAGTTGTTCTTTTTCTCTCTTTTTCTTTGCATGAACAAACTTTCTTTAAATTGCATAACAGGAGTAATGTGTTGCGGTGTATGGGAGAGACAAAAGAGCCGGGGAGCTTACGTGACATATGGGAACCAGAAACTCAGTATGCCATTATGGAAATATTGCTACTTTGTTTGCCTGAAATGCCAAGCTTATACCTCTTCATAATGAGCCTGGAAAAAGCTATTAATTTCATAGTGATAAACCCACCCACTACTGGGATGTAACCAGTGTTTGGTAATGAGTCACATCCACTGAAAGCAGCTCAAAGGAGGAGAAAACAGTCAGAAATGGATATTTAAACACATGCCATAACAAGAGGAGGCACAGTTTAAAGTGAGGCATGCTTCTGTGAACCGGCCTCAGAGATCGTAAACCCTTTTATAAGCTGTCCATTTCCCTTGGCATACCATTCGCTGCTGCAGTAAGTGCCATTCCCAGACGGGAAGGCGAGAGCTGGCAGAGAGGGTTCAGAAGCTACCACTTTACGGACTTAACAGACAGGGCACCTAGGAATACAGATCAGCGAGGTTACCCTTCCAGACAGCCTTGATGGCTACATTGTTATTAGATACCTCTATTAAATGAATGGCCTCTCCACGAAAGTAAACTGCCGCAAAGAAATTCAGGGGCAGAGAGGAAATTGATCTGCATGCTGAATTACAGCTCTCTCTGTGAATTCTAAATTGGCTTGCAGGCAAACAGTCAACTTTATGAATACACTTGGTTAAGGCAATGAAATTTCAAAAAGAATAATACAGTTTTAGAGGAACACTGGATTGTATTTGGCATACATAACAAAATCAAAGGCAATGCATGTTGAAATTTTTTTTTACCCAACTCATCCAGAACCTCATCACAAAGCTGACAACACAACCAATACCCCAAAACAATTGTTCATAGTGATACATACATTTTAAAAGGACCAGTCAATAAATCTCTTTGTTTTTATACATGAACAAATAAATAAAAACTACACTAATATGTTCTTCTCTAAAGAAAAAGTTCTGATTATACATTAATTATTATACATTTGTTGGATCTCAGGTTTGGGTTTATTTGTGCTTGTGAAACATGAAGCTAATTTGCCCCACGAATGTGGGTGAACATGTAAAAAAAAGCTTTTTCGTACGACAACTTGAATCAAAAGTAAAAGTTTGAATGAACATTTTGAATGTTACCGAGAAAAAAAAGAAAACAACAAAACAAAACAATCACCTGAAAGTGTACTGATGCCTATCATTTACTTATATCTGTCTTTACCTACAAATATTTCTGTCTACAGCATTGTTTCTCCATGGCCTTGTATTTCGTTGTTAATTTACAGAATCAATGACCCTAATTAATTATTCAAGAAGCTGTACACAGAGGCATCTTGTGGGAAAAGCTTACTTGAACACAAGTGCAATTTTAGTTGCCAGAGGCAACTGACTCCAAAACACAAGACGCGTAGCTCTCACAATACAGGATCACTAAAAACATAAAAGTGTTGTATGACTTTGAGCAAACGGAGTCACGCGGTCTCAGTACTCTTGGCGGTGGTGGAGCTGACTCTGGTGCTCGCAGAGAGAGGCTGACTGCTTATTAACAGAGATACAGAACTTTGCAAGATTCTCAGAGCTCAAGAAAAAAAAAAAAAAAAAAAAAAGTGCAACCTACTCTATGATCATTCTCACACTGCGCCCACTCATTCTCCCCAGAATTCAGGGAAGTTCTCTTTTCGTATTATATTACATTTATATGGACCATGACCTTGCTGGCTGTGTGCGAGCTTAAGGCTTAGCTGCCAAAATATTGACCTGTGTGATAGAGATGTGTATTTTGTGCCTGTCCATTCAGCATTCAGCCTTGTTAAATTTTAATGCCCATGTGCTCCTTTGTGGGGTGTTTTAGTCTGAGCAGCACTAGCACTTCAAGGTCATACATTGTATCTGACACACACAAATGGAACTCAACAGTGTGATATCTGTTCACCTCTAACATGGCCTTAACCCACTGATCATGACTATAAATGACTGACATTTCTTTAGCTAAATAACCTACATTTAACTACAGGACAAACCAGGATGGAGGAAATTATAATAAAAAAACAATGGACTACAACACAAAACTGATGTACACCTCAAGTTAATTTAAAATACTAAAAACATTTGTGTGTCCAAATTCTGCTGTCCAATCATTAGAGGAATGATCTCTCCCCAACCCTCCCCATGTGGTCATGGAGAGTGCTCCCCTGTTGCTATTACAATACATACATTGATAACGTTAACACCATTTCAACACAAACTCTCCCTAAACTCTTTAAGGTCTCCGATCTCTGAATTTACATTATGCTACAATGTATCACAATACCAAATGGATGAAACTTATACTTCTTAAGACACTTACCTGTTTGTGGAATTCCAATCCAGTATGAGCTGAGCTCCTTATCCGGTCTCCAGTTACTGCGACTATTTATTCTCTGTAAAACAAGGAGAATCCATTTGCTAACTCTGGACAATCACACCAACAGAATGTACATGCAGTGCCAGAACTGTAACCAAAGAACTGCACCCCCCCCACCCCCAAAAAAGACCAGCTCGCCAAATCTTTCCTTCCACATTGTCGTTAGTTTTATCACCGTATCTAAATTGCGTGTGACTTCATTGATTTGCAGTTCATTAAGTTTATGAGATATGAACCTGGATGAATGAGCAGTTGGGCCCACTGCAAAAAGACTGAGTCTTAAAGTGAATGAAATATATTGAAGCATTGTTGTGGAGCCGAGCCTCAGCTCATTGTGCACTTCACAGTGAAACGATGTACGATCCTAGAACTTTCTTAACTGTCTTATGAGGAGAGCAAGCTTGTACACGAGGAATGTGGATGGTTTGAACACAAACATTAAGTCTTCGACAGACCAGCTGAAGAAAGCATTTCGTTGTTTGTTTGGATCCGTGTTTCACATTTTCGTGAGTGTGTTTTTCCATTCCTAAATCTGCCCTCTAGGTGCACTCCCTCTGCCTCACCTCTCCCTGGATGAATAAATAATTGGGGGGAGTGGAAAAGGAGGGGCACTAGCTGAAAGTGCACTCTCATATCTGTTTGATTTGTGTAAATGTCACATTGAAAGCTGGGCGCAAGGCATTAGTCAGCACTGACAGATGGGAGACTGGTGATTTATTTTTATGCTCGGCGGTGGTGTTGTGTGACTAAGATTACAAAGGAGACCACATTAATCTGGGGCTCCTTTTTGGGTGGGCCGAGACGCACGCTCAAAGAGGATCGTGCTCTGGGACCAGAGCCACAAAAGGCAGGAGCTGCTATTTCATCCACACACCCCGGGTTTCATTTTTTCTATGGCTTGAAAAAATAATAATAATTAGATAGCTGCAGATGTGGCATGTTACAACTTCATATGACCCTTACAAAGAATGCATGGGACCATCACCAACAAAACAGCTTCTATAGGTTTTATTATAGATTTCAGCAAGATTTAACTCATGGTCATTGATGCTTACCACTATCAGTGTGTAAAGCACGATTTCACCAACAACCTCATGGGGGGGGGGGTCTTAGGACACAGTTAAACAACTGTGGGAAAACAAGGTAAAACAAGACAAATAATTTGAGCTTGAATAACCTTTTTGTGTAAGATCAAATTGTCTTTTTATGTACTGTGTTCCTGGTGCATTGTTTGTTTTATTTTTTTATTTATTTATTTATTTTAACTGAAACCATATTTATGTACTGCTGTGATCTAGGCCAGGTCTCTCTTGGAAAAAGGAGATTGTATCTAAATACGACTTCCTGGTTAAATAAAGGATTAAATGAAGGAAACAATATGACAATGATGTGACCAAAGCAAAGCCCCTTAAGGGCAACGTCTCCATTCATTATAATACTGTAGATGGTAACATTGTTTCCTTAGAGATCAATGTTATCAAAGGTATCCAAAAGATCCGGGACAATAAAAGTATCCTGTTCATTAGAGATAGCAGACTCGAGGTCAATTCAGGCTTAATGCTGCTTCTCAATATTCAATATTGTGAATCAAACAGTGGTTTAGACCCAGATAAACATTGTGCAAAAAATACAATATTTAGGTCAACATTAAATATGATATAAATTATTTTTGTGATGTTAAAATAAAAACTCTTGATATTATTAATTAAAACATACCATAGAAACACCATGAAGAGAATCAAAACAACACACTATATTGATTTATATTATTTTTTTTTTTACAGACTAAAAATGTGAAAATCAGAGCTCATATTCACAGCCTGTTCTATTATAAAGCCTCAATCACTTAATTTTACAGAAGTCTGGCTCATAACTCTCTCAAGCAAGTAAAATATTTTCATCAGTATTTTGACAAAAAATCTTACCTTGTGACTTAAATGTCTTGAGTAATTACTTAATGATTCATTTTGTCTGTGATTGTTGACGTTATACGGTTCGTATCATGTCAGTGATGACTGGAGTGTGCCGTGGCAGCAGTTATTTCGGAAGCGAGTAATCCTCTTGATGTCTCAGAATTCAGATGTGATTTACCTTGCAATCTGGCACCCGCGTTACTCAGTCCAGCCCACATCAGCCTAGCGCAGTAGATGTTGACTCAAGCTTGAATAACTTTAAGGGCATAATTCCACTGTGTCTTGAGACTTCAGCATTTTACAGGTGTGTTTGGCTGCAGATTTAGATGCCACTGGCGATTATCGACCAGCTTCACTTTCATTTGAAGAAAACAATGCTTCATGTTCCCTTCCCTGAGCTTATGGTTTATAGCTCTGCTGAGTTATTCACGAAGCATTTCTGAGAGGGAGTGCTGACATCGAGCCACTTTCTCCCTGTCCACATCCTGGCCTTGTCCATTACGAGTTAAAAGGCAAAAACTGGCGAAAATCAGCAGTCCTAATCCAGACATGACTTAAGCATATGGGATCAAGGTTTTTTTTTTTTAATATGCATCTGACCTCAGCCAAAAAAAAAAAAAAACTGACCTTTGCAGTAAATAAATAATTGCTAAAATAAATAAACAGGGCGCACACATTTTACTTGGCTCGGTTGTTTAATACGCAAACACTAATGATGAAAGCCCAGGTGAACTCAGTGATGTGCGTTTGATGCTGGGAGAGTGAGGGAGACAGGGGTTCAGACATGAGTCATTTCTCTGCTGAAGTGCTGGGCATCACGTTTTACTGCCATGGAAACCCATTTTCAGCACCAGGGCCATAACACTGAAGAAGGCCCTTCAGAAAGTGTAGGGCTGAGGTTGGCAGCCGTGCTCTACGGGTGCCAGGAATGTTTCTTGTCTGTGCTACATTTCAACCCCTGAGTACATAATCAAATTTATTAGTAGGCTTAATGAGTGCTGGAGGTTGAGGAAGAATATCAAGATTGACTGATTCAGAGTGATTTGATCAAACAGGGATGACATGTTACCTAGGGAAACAGGTTACCTATGCCTGGTACAAGTAAATGTGAAGAAAAAAAAATCATAAATTGATGTCAACTAAAATTTCCTTCCAACCACCATTCACTCTTCTGTTTGTGTATATGAACACATAGCCAGGAGTGTGGTCAGAGCATACTTAGTACCTGAACAGCAGAATCAAGCAAAAATTGTGTTACATTGTTACCCAGATTCCACAATCTCTCAAATTCCACACTTGACTGAGTATTGACTGAGTACAGCTCAACACTTTGACTAGCAAGGGATTCCTTTCATCCCATCATAAAACTTACATCGCTGGATACATGTTACATTTGACACATTGTTGCCTTTGTGCTTAAAATCCACTCTCTTACTTGTAGCTGTCTCAGGCACTGCTGTTTTCAAGAGGAGCACTGGCGTATGTAGGTCCCCTGGCTAACACCCAGCTATGTAATTATTCAGCAATTGTCTAGTCAACATGTGTTCAGACTGAATTATGAGAGGGAGTGGGCGCTGTATCGATTTCTCCTCACATTTAAATTTACACCGCTACACTGGCGATATCAGAGAGATAGATGTATATCATATTTGTTTATGGATCGGCCAATTTTGACATTACATTAAATCGTTTGAGCTTGTCTGAATGCGAGTCTGTATATGTTGTATGAATAATGTTTTATAAATCCTTTTCAAGTCACCAGTGACATATTTGAGTACACTTATTGTATTAAGTACATTTTTCCACAATCCTACATTGAAGACATGACTCGATGGAGATAAAGATAAGCAATGAAAAACAACAGCACAGTATGGATGGATATTTGTTATTGAGAGAAAAAGTGAGTAGCATGTTTTACTATGTTCAAAGTTCTAAATCTTGGGATATTGTCTTCATCCACTGAAAGGAGAACTGAAATTCACAAACCTGAATTTTTGAAATGGCGTCTCAGACATGCAACTTAAATTAATATCAAACTGGACCATGGTGATTGCATGGAATCCGAGGTTTTCAAGCACAATGACAAAATGATGTGTTTCAAGGTTTGTGTAAATCACAAGATGGTAGGATAAAATCAATCTTCTGGTTTTAATTGTAACAGCCTTTTCTGACAATGTTTTTGAACATGGGGGTCACAGTTACAGAAGAATGTTCATGCAACTGCTGGCCTTTTTCATTACTATTTGGATTCGTATATTAGCTTCTGAATTGAATTCCTGTGGTTGTAGATCAGATAGCAGGGGCTGTCTTCATCTAAATAAAGAAGACAGATCTGCGAGGACAATGTATGCCCTGTCGGTTTCACTCAGCCTCTGCTCCTCTACCTGAACAATATTTTCAGACACGCGAGTGAAACATAAAATCTCCAGTATATTATTTGGTGAAACCTTGGGGGTGCACATTGATGTGTCCTTTGTCGACAGTGATGAATTCGGCTGTCACAAGTTGTGACACGCGAGCCTAAATTACTTTATTTTCATACTATTTTTGCTCCTTTTCAAGGCTAATGTTCTTGATCAGAGTGATGAGGGAGACAGCGAGACTCCATGCACTTGAAATTGTGTATTGCCGATCGGTTCTCTAATGTGATAATACACCAAACGGTAACCATGACTGTAGTGATGGAGATTTTCCGTGGGAGGCATGTGAAGACTGAACTTTTTTACAGTAACACAATTAACGCATTTATTCATTTGACAAAATGGCATTTACACACATATTTAATAAGATATGAACATCTGGGAGACTGAAGCAAAAACTAGGTATAAACAGTGTATAAAATGAGGAAAACAAGTCATTCATCAAAACTAGGTTCATCAAGTATCGAAAGAAAACGAAAAAAAAAAAAAAAAAAAACTGTGTAATCCGTTCAGGGTCAATGGTTTTTTTATGTAATGTGAAAACATGAACCTGACTGAGTTTGTTGCCAGTTTGGTGGGAATGAATAAGAAATATACAGAGATCACCCTAGTTATCCAGACAAAGAGATAGACAAGGTCATAATGTGGTTAGCCGGTTTATTGACTACTCAAGTTGTCCCCAGTGCTACTGTGCCCTTTGACCTTTAGCTCTCAGGTCCAATAACTATGTGGGTTACAAGCATTCAAGCATTCAAGTGTCTCATAGCAACAGAAGTGGAGCATCTCTGACAACCAAGAAACTGTTCTGCCTTAAGCTAAAAGCCGGCCTCATAGGTTAACATCATTTAAACTACTCCAAGTAAGAAACTTGGAGGCAATTCCCTCTATTAACAAAGTACACAAAAACAATATCAGTTCATTTTTTGAAGCTAGTTCCACTGTGGATTTAAAACAAATGTACCCATATTTTGTCCAGTTATCACACATGATCCATGAACCCACAAAGGTATATTTTCTGTATCACTAACAAGGCGCGGTGTGTTCTATTTACTGTATACACTCATTTTCTCCAAATTTGGAATTCCCACTCGTGTTCGCAATCATGCTCACCACGGCAACCTTCTCTGCTGATTCGAGACGAAGCAAAAAGACCCATGTCAATTTCCCAAACAAATAACGTCAAGCTGTTGTTTATTTTTTCACCCCGTAGTCCAGCAGTTAAGATTGCGCAGATATTGAATTACAGAGCAGAGCACTTCATATGCAGTTTGTTCAGTCAGACAGTGGGCACCCGGCTAACCGAAAAGAAATGAGTCGCTAGTGCACAAAGAGGCACAGACATCCAACCAGGTAATGCTGCAGGAAAATTAGTTAATAATCTTGGACCCCCCTCCGGCGGTGCTGTTCACTCAATTCATCATGTAGGCCCCCCAATGACAGTTTGTGGTCTGCGGTTTGAGTTTGCACAAAACGTTTGAACGACACACGTTTTCACATTCCCATCGACTACAAACTATCCATTATGTCATATTAAATTGAGACCTAGTGCAGCTTCATGCTCTGTCCTACAGAACTGTCCACAGTCCGCATACAGTCAAACAAATTTGATGCCGAACCATGAGGGTCCATCTACCAGTGACTTAACAGGGTGGGCCACCCAGCAGCCCAAATAGGCTCCATAGTTTTGACATGGACGAAGGCTACATTGTAGTTTGCTCTAGCTAAAACACATCTTAACAGAGTTTACATACTGTCAATTATGAGTGTTTCAGGACTCCTCAGCTGATTGGCTGCTGGAAAGGGCAAAGGCTCTGAAGGGCAGGCCAGTCAGACTCTTCAGCGCTCCTTGGATGAGTACAAGCTGATCACATGCATGCATAATACATCTGACAGGCAGATAAATGGTGTCAAACAGTCCAACACGTCCAATTTATTCAGTAAATTCCATTAAGCAAGACAAGGTCACAGGCTTGAATCAAGAAATCTCTTTAATCCTGCTACCCTCTCGCTAAATAGCTCCTCACCTTGTGTGTGTGTGTGTGTGTGTGTGTTTTTTTTTTATTGCCCCTACCTGAAATCTCCTGTGTATTATCTTGGCATTTACTTTAATAGAAAGTTTTGCACAGCTTAAAAACTTAAAGGAAAATTAGAAATAAAAAAAAATAAAAATAATCTGTGGCTTGTGTTTTTGAAATTTCCCCTACTAAAGTATATTTTTGTGAAGGAAAATATGAATTCCTCATGTTAAACATTTATTTACATTTTCAAATTCTGATCCCTGATACAGGCATCAGTAATTATACTGAACTCCTCTATGTGTCGATTAATGGTATATCAGGTTTACACCAGACTGGAGCTGTTTGTTTCATTGCTGGAGCTTCTCGGACCATTTTAAGATAAAATGTATATATCAGTTTCTGTACTGCTTTCTTCAATCCAAAAACGATGATATTTCCTCAGACATGGTGGTATGTGTTCCAGATTTAACAATAATGATGGAATCATGCAGTTTCACTGGACTGAAGTCTTGTGATCCTGACATGCATCCCAGGACACTTTTAAAAGACTCTATACAGTCATGTCGTGTCTCTATACAGTCGAGCAGGGTTCTGCTGAAATAGTAGTTAACCGTGAGAGGTGAATCAGTGTCTACAAATGTGTTCCATTTAAACTTAAAAAGACTGCATGGCCCTTTTTGAAATAATGCAGACTGGAGTATGGGGAGAGCATGTGATAGATTAAGAATGCTTTGAGCTGCCCCACAGTTGTCATGCAAGACCTATGACAGCATTGTATAAGCTTGGTTTAACGGACACTTACAGCAATATTAATCTTTTACTCATTCGACTCCTTTCCATCTTCACATCGACATGCAACTCCTCACAGATCTGGCACGCTGTTTCTCTGAGTGTTAGTTTTCCACATCCCTGGCATGAAGAGGTCATTTTTTCTTACAGCCAGTCAGACTGCCCTAAAAGTATGAGCTCTGCTTCCCTTCCCCACAAGTCCCATCCTCCACAATACATTTCTACAATGTTTTGGTCCATGTGGTGAGGCTGTATTGGTCTCCTTTCCTCAGTGTCTGCCAGTTCATTCAATCAGTCAGATTGAGTATTAAAGGAATTAAACGGATCCCCTAAACTCTACAACATTAAGCTAAACTTGAACTTATTCAGTTTCTGGGGACTGTTTTTCTCCTTCTATTAACAGTTGTTTTTGCAAAACAGTCTTTCTGTTTTGATTTTCCTCCTCTTCTTCCTCCCTCCAGTTTCCACGTTCTCACAATTTCAGTATTAAATGTTTTATTGGACTGAAATACTCAAACACTTATTTCCTAAGCGTGCAATAAATTTCTCATAAAACAAGTCAAACAACAATATACTTATACAATATACACTCTCTCTCTCCTTTTTCCCCATTTCACTCTCTCTCTCTGTTTCCTGAAAAGAGTTCTATTGGTAACCATCTCACTCCTTTACTGTGTCTCTCTCTCTTTCTCTGCCTCACTGTCTCTGCTTGTCTCCATCTCTCCATCAGTGATAGGACTATTGGTAATTGTCTTTCCCCGTTTCTCTCCCCTCTGAACACAATTGCCCTTCTCTTTTCTACTTTAATCTCTCCACTTCCCTCCACCACTCACCATTTCTGTCCTCCGGTGATATGCTTGAACTCTTCTCCCGCCATCACTTCTGCAGAAAGAGGCGGAGACAAGGCCTTCCCTCCTCAGCTTCCCCTTTTCCTCCTCAGCCCTCTGCATTGGACATCGTATTCCTATCAATATTTTACATTGACAGCGATATTAGGGTGTTACGTGAAGCGAGACAAGCGGTCTCTGAAGATTACAGGGAATTGTAGGCTTTGCTAGTTTCCCTCAGTCAATCATAGACTTTTAATATCACAAAAAAAAAAAAGGTGTTAGCATGTTAGCGGCTCGCCTTCCCTCCTACCCGCCTGTCGTCTTTGGGGTTCCTCGCTTGACAGCCCAAACGTCGCTTTTCTCCAGGAAGACGGGAAGCATAGCGGCGGTGCAATAAACACGCTTGCGTATTTATCACTTCCCCATACCATTACATGGGACAGAAGTGCGTGGTGTTAGCTCTGGGGCGCTTTAGATGTTAGCGGTGCGACCCACGATCCTCATGCAAATGAGCCGCATTGCTAATGCGTCTTCCTCAGCACCGGGACAGCTCCTTGAGCCGTTACTTTCATGCCTTTGGAATAGATCGTTTCTGAATGAAATACCACCAATGTTCGCGGGTTTTCGTGTGCATCGGAATCAACAGTTCTGAGGTCATTTGAGTCTGTTGCGATGGTGGCCATGGTGATGTTTGTGGTAAACGATGGCCATAAGGGAGGCAGGAATAGTATCAACACTTAGCCAATGGGAATTCAATCAGAGCTACAGGCAGGGAAATTCATTGACAGATGAAATCTCAAAAAACACTGAATGGGACTGGAGCCATTTTAGTTTTATATATTCCCTCAAAAAATCACACCAGATATCTTTGTAAAGTATTTCAGATAAAAGATTAGAAGTATGTCAGATGCATTGCAAGTAGGCCCAGAATCACATTAAAACATTAAAATTTTTGCAAAACAAAATACAAAAAAAAAAAAAAAGAAAGGTTTAAAACATGTTGTCTGGCAATATGGGTAAACATACTGCATACATGGACAGTATAACGTATTTAAAAGTAAGAGCATGTTTATGCATTCTTTTCATATCACACCTTTTAAACCTGCGGTGCTGCTTAAAACATAGCGGAATGCATCTGCACCCTCCCCTTGGGCTTGGGCCGAAAGAGTGACAGAGTGCCAGTGCCGGGGAACTCACCCACAGAGCAGGGGCATGAGTTCAATTCCTTGTCACTTCTAGAGGTGATATACTTTACAGCCCCCTCCTCCCACCCCCTTTCATTTACCCTACAGAGTTATTCCATTGCAGATAAACAGTGGATTTAAGCATTAAAAAAGAAAGGGGGGAAAAAAACCATCACAGTAGTAAACAAGCATTCAACATGCATTTAATGACTGGCTAGAGGTAATCTGCCGGCTGTACAGTTGTTAATGAAGGTCTGGTGAATATTATGTTATTTTATGTTAGTATTATATGTACACACAAAACACATCCTTGGATGTGAATACTGTTAATGATTTGTGTGTTTTAGTTGGGCAGGCAGGAAGGATAGTAACCATTGGAATAATAGGCTATCTGAATATAGCGGGAAAACTGTGGCTCATAATATGGGGTGTTTTTATTTTTTTGGTGATGCCTGTTTGCATTACAGAAAGCCTGCCATGTAAAATCTAGTTAAATGGCAAGGAATCTCCTGATCAGGTTTAAACTTTGCTAGATGTCCTTGCTGTACTCCCCAAGCAGTACCCAATCAGAGCACTGCTTTCACTTATCATCAAATCACAGCAGGGCTCTCACTCAGTATCAACCAATCAGAACATGTATATCCAGTCCCTGTTGGATGGAATGTTTATATGACTTCTGAGAGGAATTAAAGTTGGGGCAGCAGTGTAGCAGAATGTTAATGGACCTGAACATTGTAAATTGCCGTAGGGTACTCTTGGAAAAAAACAGCACTACAGCCTTATTGCAGAGAGCTTAAAGAGTTTTGTTTTTACACTTAAAGGGAATGTGATTAAAACAGACAGCACCTGGAACCCAACATCAACACAGGAACACAGAATATGTGATCTAAAAATCACACATAAGCTGATCAGGAAGTAGTAGGAAAACTCATCTCTAACCCCAAAACAAAATTAAAGAGAGGGAATAATTTAAAAATGAAAACATGGACCTCTTCATCCATTTAAACAAATAAATGTCTCTTCACATAACGGTCTGGAATATGTTTCTAAATCAAATAAAATAAACAGAAACAAAACGAAGCCTGCAGGGCTAGGCCATTGGTGAAGAGAACCCAAAGGCTACCTCCCACACACAGGTGAACCAACATTAAAAACGACGGCCCTCATAACAGCAAAACCAGCTGTCTAAAACGATCTGCAAATCTGGAGAAATCTCCCCTGTAAAGAGCAAGTATTTCTATAACCATAGTTTTGCTTCAATCATGACAACTGTCATTTAGACCAACATGATCAGTGGGTGTTCAAACTCCTTCCCTTAAAAACCCAACAGGAAGGGCCATGCCACACATTGATTGGCCAAATGGAAAATGACCTACAGCTGCTCTCAATCACTAATTAGGAGCCAGTCTCCACACTGCTGAGCACAGGTGGCCAAAATACCCCTCCGATCACAAGCCTGACCTGAAGGACTCACCAAAGGAAATGACCATCTAGCGCTATAGAATGTGCGACCGCTACAAATTCATTTTTGAGAAACCGAACATAAAAAATAAACTTTTTGTGACACAGACAATTAGAACAATTTGTAACGGATGTAGGGTTTTAACTACCCCACTTTATGAGTTAGAATGAGGTAATATGTATGCTGATTCTGTACGCCTGTGAGAGTGATATTACTGACAAACATGTAGAAGGAGACCCACTACTGAACTAACTACAATTTTCAGTTGAAGTGCTTTAGGGTAGAAGAAACTTTTGCAGGCTTAGAATGAACTCAATTAATCATTACCTTTCAATCTAAACACCCTCAGAGCCTACTAAAACATAACACCTATCCAAATCTATAAGACACATATTAAGGTGCACTTATTAGCCTACAGTCTCCACACTTAAGTCAGGCACTCTCCTCTTTATAATGGATCAAGGGAAGGAAGCTGTGTGCAGCCGTGTGGATGTGTGCAGTATCAAGAATTTGTTGAAATACCAAATGGGCCCGATCATAATAGTGAGTAGTACTGGACATTTCACAAAAATATGCATTTAACATATTTAACCAAACTATGGGGAAACACAAAAACTAAATGGATAAAACAATAACACGGCCATTACGTCCTGAGACCTTAATATGCATCAGCACAGCGGCTTTATTTGCGTGATTAAACAGTTAGGCACGGTGAGAAATAAACTGTATAGTCTGCTATTCATGCATCTGTTTGTGGATGTAAAAGAAACAATTCACAAATTCCCCAGAAGTGTTGACCATTTGCGTTGACAGTAATCATCACTTCTTAATATGGGTGCGCTTGAGAACTACGGTTATATTTATTTATTTTATTTGAATTGTGCAATTAGAACGATGGAAGCAGTACAGGTCACAGCAATAGCCACACCCACTTCTCAGATGTAATCAATATTTTTGAACCAATCAGATAAGCTCCCTTAAATTAGGTCATAGATGAAGTTGGTCATTCTTTCAAGGAACTATACTGACTAGACTGAATCATTTTTCAAGAATTTCCATGGTCCTTCCTCAACTCGCAGGCAGAATAAAGAAGAATAAAAACCTTCACACATATAGAAACCAAATTTTGTTTTATGAATCGTAACATTCATAACTCAGATTTAATTTACTCACAATCAATCATGGCCACCAGAATACAGGAAGCTAGGAAGCACATAGACATATATATTGCACTAAGGAATGACTGTGAGAAAATTAAAGGGAATCCATGAAGATGCAAGCTTCGACAAAGAATTTGAAGTAACCCCGAAAAACCATGGACGGCTTTATTCATGTTGAGGTCTCTAACTATTAATTAAAGATGAGACGAAGATCAATTCCAATTATTCTCCCTCACAAAGATTGTTTGAAAAGAAGAGAGAACTATTGAATCATACAAAGCAGGCATTAAAAATAGCAGTTCCGCTCCATCTCACTCCAGTCTCTTCATGACATTTTAATTAAGAGGTAAAAAAAGATCCAGAAAGGTATTTCTCCAGAAGAAAAAAGAAAGAAAGAGAGAAAGAAAAAAGTTTGGCTAATTGTGAGAATTTCTGATAACAGCAGGTTGCTGCATGGTCTGGATAGTCTATTTCAGTATAACTTGATTTGACATATCAGTGGAAACGTTTTTAGCTAATTTAGCAAAAAATAAATAAAATAGCAAGGTAAAATGTTAGACTATGCTGGCCTTGTACCAGTCTATCAGCCCTATAATTACATCAGGAACTCTCACTAAGACAAGCCTGGACTCAATCTGCTGTTGTCCTTCACTTGAACTTCCATGTCGATTATAGTTTCATTGACTCTGTCATCATAAGCATAATCTGCAGAGTGTTGCTAAATCACCAAATGGAGTTCACACAACTGTTGTTTAGGGAAAAATGACTTGGATGTATTCACTTGAGGTCAATTTTAAGGACAAGTGTTGATTGAATTTGCTCCAAATGAAAACTGCATGTCTCCAAAATGGCCTCCTCTTCCTCTTATTCAACATCATCATCATCATCCTCATGGCAGATCCATGCTGAATGTTCAGTTGTTGGTAAATAATAAGGTGCGTAGTCGTGTTCGCTCTGAAGCCCAGGTGTGCCCTACGTTTAATAAAGCTTACTTCATGTAATAGAGCATAGTGATCTATTGTGTGATTTTATTTATTTATTTTGTCATCTGCGCTGCTGTCAACATGTATTACTGCTGATCTGGAGCTCAATAATTCCACAGTTCACTATAGATAAGTGTTGCATAAAAGAGTGGAATATTTCTGTCTCAGTAAGCAGTCCTCACACTGTATGAAAACCGAGAGTTACTTTGACAATTTCATTGATGAGAACACTATTCCAAGCACTAATGACTTCTGTGGAGTTCTGCTAGGACTTGGTCACAGGTGATGAGATTTCTCATTATTCAAACATATTTAAAAGTCAAAACTAGGCTTCTGTCTGAAGAGGTGTCTCAGAATATAAGCCTTTGCATCTCCTGCATACTGTGCTATTTCATAAACTCTCTGTCTCTCTCTTTGTCACACACACACACACACAGTATATGGTACTAATGTATCAGTTAAGCTTGGAAGATTTTCTGCTTGCTAAGAATCTTCTTTCATTATCATTATTATTTCAGTTATAAATTTGTAAATTTTATTTTACATGAACATCAATGTCCTGATAACCCTATCACAAAATTCCCCAACAGATTCAGACAGAAGTGATCCTTAAATGTGTGACCCTTCAAATGGATCCCGATTTAAATTAGGAATTCAAAATCGACTTAGGTTCAGTTCCTGTGCCTTCAGGAACCCAGGTTACCCCCTGTTTAACTCATGTGAGAGTGATCTTATTTTCGCTTTGCCAATTCGGACCTTCAACCATAACCATTACTAGCTTAGCTACACCTTGGACATGGACATGTACTCAGTGCACAACTCAAAGACCCCACCTGAGTCAGTTTGTATTTCTTGTTTACTTGTTTTTGAACTTGCTGCTCTTGAGAGTGTGTGGCACTTACAAATGGAAACAGTAAACGTTGAAGTAACAGAATTTGTACCCAACATTGACATTCAGTTTGTTGTAACAACCCATAATAAACTGAATTATTTTGCTCTCTCTCCCTCTCTCTCCTACACACACACACACACACACACACACAAATAAGCAGTTTTAGTTGACAAACTTTGATAAATGTTCGCTGACAGACTAATATCGGTTTTATAAACCGAAAGGTAATGGGGTCAACCTGAAAGGTCTCAGACGTGTTAACAGCCACACTCTGTGCTCGGTCAGCAACATGTCCCCTCTGTGGGGGTGACCAGGTACTCATTATACAGGTCAGATTCACCAATATCTGATGTAAGAAAGCATAAGCATCTACCCCATTAAAATCATTTATTTTCTCCACATTTTCGGTTGGATGCCTGCAGGTCTTTATAATGTTGTTCAATATAAAGTCATTTGCGACATTTATAAAATGTAGAGACTGCAATTAAATTACATATGTCTAATTAGGTAATGTTATTGTAAATGTCTACCAATATGAAATTACGCATTTTCATTGATTTTTTCAGTGTTCTGCTTGTTTGTGAGGGAACTGTGTTGCTTGTGTCCGTGACAACTGCTGGTGCCGTGCACATGAATGGTGAAAGAATGGAATGAATTGTTTAGCTAGTTAACATTAGCAATACATGACAGCTAATAGAGCTTGCTACAGCAACATGAATTTAAGCCATGACGAAGTTGCTTTATCTACCTAATCCCCAGAACTGCAAATTATGACTATAATTTTGCACTTGAATATTTTTTAATACTGTTTTCCTGTAAATTGTGCATAGTTTTGTTTTCGTAGTCACAATATATGAGATATAAGCCACTTTGTATGTGCATGCACAAGAACATATGCCATTGTATGGCTGGTTAATAGTCTTTGGGTTCTGTCCTTGTGTTGGTCTTGTCTTGAGACAGAATCACCCAATTCCAGTGCTCTCTTGTGTTTATTATTGATTTGTTGTGATCACTAATTCAAGCCTCCTCACACACACCTCATATTCATCTATATTGGACCTGAAGAGGCTGTTTCATATTCATAGATGTATTTGAATGGAATGACACATTTTTAATAGCTTTTAAGCATTAGAGAATGCATCATTTCAAATCACTGTTTACGGAAAATAATCGTGTTCTTTGAACCGATTTATTATTCCTGAATGCATTTATTCTACCTCTCAGAACACATTCAGTTTGAAAACAAGCAGACAGAACAAAACACAAATCCATTCGTGGCTTTTGCCCTTGAGTCCCGGTAGTCTTTGAATATAGAAAACATGTGATCTAAAAACATTTGGAGGACTCTTGGTGCACACTCTTTGACAGTAGCAGATACCCACTCCGAACACAATCTCTGTAAACCATCCACTTTGCTCTGGAAGAAGGGGAAAGTAAGTGGTATGCTAAGCTTCAGCATTTTCAAGCCAGTAGAACAAATAAATAAGTAAATAAGTTAAAAAAAAATACTTATTTTTACTCTCCTCTAATAGACGTTTATGATTAATCCCTCTGCAGTCTGAATATTTCCTGGACAATGTGTCTGTCAAAGGTCAAATTTAATTAAGGGTCCTAAATTCAAATGAGATTTGATTTGCAAAGTAAAAAAAAAAAAACATGGTGTCATGTCTATTTTGCTTGTAATACAAATGTTTATTTGTACCTCTTTAAGAATACACTTAGAAGTAAAATGCATAGTTAGTATATGTAACATAACATTTTCAACGTAGCTAATTTCTGTGGTTTCAGAAGAAGTTTTGTTCTTATAATACACATCTGATTTGTTAGATTTTTTTAGACCTTTGGTTTATATATTTACCTTTATATTTTATATATTTACTTTCATAGCGAATGTGAAAATGGTTCCTATTTCAGTGGCCCTAATACTTGTGTATCATGGTGTGTACAATGCACTGTGTGCATGTTGTTACATAGTACCTACATGCTTAAACATGCTTGTTGCACATGTAACAGTGGAGCATTGCTATTCTGTATGCAGATGGACATAATACACCTGCACCCACAGGTAGCCCACTCATACACAAAATGAACATGATTTTCTCTTGTCATACTGGTTTAAATTGATAACTGTGAATGAAGGGTTTCACAGATGCTCTCAAGATAGAGACATCCCTTATGTCGATACATGTTGTAGTTTCAGGTCTACTTAGGACTGACTATTCAACATTTGCACATGCTCGATGTACCAATTTTGCCCTCATTTCCCGTAGCATGTGAGTATGAACAACGACAAGATTATTATTGTATTATGTTAACCTACAGGTTAATACTTCAATCAGAATAGTTTTCTTTGTCGATCCTTCACTATATACTTAAGGTGAATGCCAGGACTGAAGTTTGAAGCGTATTATATAAGCTACTTTTAAATAACAAGTGCTATTCAGACTGATTTATTATGTATTAAGGCATCAATAAGTAAATAAAATGAAATTCAGTTGAGACACTGTTTTTGAATGTAAAAAAAGTGTATTTTTTCTATATATCATTAACAAGCAGTGGGCAGAACAAGGCAGTGGAGAAATAATTATTTTGCTTGAGGCAGTCAACTGAGTAAAAATAAATGATCAGTAGAATATGATGCTTGGTATTACATTTTAGATTTGGATTATTGGAATAAATTTCATTCTACAGGAAAAACCAATAACTCTGGCTCATTACTTCCATATCCTGTTGGATAAGACATGTTTTTTTTTTTTTTTTCCTGTACTTTCCAGTCCTCTTGCTCGACCCTGTAATTTTGCCCTTTGAGATAATCACCACCTGATTGGGATTTGGGGGTGAATCTTTTACACATTCACACCAAATCCCAAATACAATATTTTGATTTGCTGCGACTTTGAGATAAGTGATAGATGATAGATAGATGAGAGAGAGAGAGAGAGAGAGAGAGAGACTAATCAGAACGCATAATCCCAGTCTTACATGTAATACTAAACTTGGTATCTGATATGGGAAATAACAATCTTGAAAAGTAAATTGTGTTTTAATTTATTGCATTTGTTTGAACTGTATAATTGTACTGATCTTCTGTTTAATTCCAGTGGTACTGTCTCACTGTGTAGTAGCAGGAGTCATAGTATACCTAAATTTTAGCCAAATCGAGGTATGTGTAGCACATGCTAATTTTATTTTATTTGTGCTGTGATATTACTAATCTGTTTCTCTTGTTAAAAAGACACCATGCAATTGAATAGAGAGAGAGAGAGAGAGAGAGGAGGAAGAGAGTCTGGAGTGAGAATGGCTGCCCCTGTGGTCTGGCCCCATTTTAAATGGAGAGACAGAAAGCCAATGGGGTCAGTGAAGAGATTCCTCTCCTCCACCAGTGAGTGACATCCGTGTTCAGCACTTGGGAATACACTGCAGAATAAATCAATGCACAATCCCCACATCCAAATGTGTCCAAATGTGTCCAAAAGTGTGTGGATCCCTCAGATACCCCCCCACCCCCAACACAATCCCCACATCCAAATGTGTCCAAAAGTGTGTGGATCCCTCAGATACCCACCCCACCCCCATCAGTCAGTCCAAATAACCCCCCTCCCCACAACCCTAACCCAAACCAAATAACCCCCCACAACCCTAACCCAAACCAAATAACCCCCTCCCCACAACCCCAACCCAAACCAAATAACCCCCCCTCCCCACAACCCTAACCCAGTCAAAATAACCCCCCCCACAACCCTAACCCAAAAAATAACCCCCTCCCCACAACCCTAACCCAAACCAAATAACCCCCTCCCCACAACCCAACCCAGCCAAATAACCCCCCTCCCCACAACCCTAACCCAGCCAAATAACCCCCTCCCCACAACCCCAACCCAAACCAAATAACCCCCTCCCCACAACCCCAACCCAAACCAAATAACCCCCCCCCCCACAACCCCAACCCAAACCAAATAACCCCCTCCCCACAACCCCAACCCAAACCAAACAACCCCCTCCCCACAACCCTAACCCAAACCAAATAACCCCCCCCTCCCCACAACCCTAACCCAAACCAAATAACCCCCCTCCCCACAACCCTAACCCAAACCAAATAACCCCCCTCCCCACAACCCCAACCCAACCAAATAACCCCCTCCCCACAACCCCAACCCAAACCAAATAACCCCCTCCCCACAACCCTAACCCAGCCAAATAACCCCCTCCCCACAACCCCAACCCAAACCAAATAACCCCCCCCCACAACCCTAACCCAGCCAAATAACCCCCCTCCCCACAACCCCAACCCAGCCAAATAACCCCCCCCACAACCCCAACCCAGCCAAATAACCCCCCTCCCCACAACCCCAACCAGCCAAAATAACCCCCTCCCCACAACCCTAACCCAACCCAAATAACCCTCCTCCCCACAACCCCAACCCAAATAACCCCCTCCCCACAACCCCAACCCAGCCAAAATAACCCCCTCCCCACAACCCCAACCCAAACCAAATAACCCCCTCCCCACAACCCTAACCCAGTCAAAATAACCCCCCTCCCCACAACCCTAACCCAGCCAAAATAACCCCCTCCCCACAACCCTAACCCAGTCAAAATAACCCTCCTCCCCACAACCCCCAACCCTGCCAAAATAACCCTCCTCCCCCAACCCCTGTGCCATTTACCATCAACTAAGCTGAGACTCCCGTTCCCAGAAAAAGATGACTAAGTTCATTTCCTGACTTCTCCACAGTGTTTTATTTTTTTATTATTCTTTTCCAGCTTCCCCTTGAATGAAATGCTTTAGCCTCTGGTGTTCTGTGGTCTGGTGCGCTTCATTCTAGAGAGCAGCCATGATGGTCCATTGAGCTCCAGCACACTTCCTCATCCTGACTTAGAGGTCACAAGGTCTGCAGGCCTCTGGGATTCACTAGCGCATGTTGTGATCCATGTGACAGGTTCTGTGCAGAGAGTTTGCATACAGCCAGCCAAAGGCCCCTTCTTAACTAATGCAAAACCATGGTTGATTGATAGCTGTCAGGCAAGGGTTGGTGCAGCATAGTTGGGGGGGTGTGTGGTTTGAAGCTGGCTGTCATTGGCCTCATCTATAAACTTGACAATAAACAGAAATGGCCCATCCTAAAGACATACCCTTGGATAAGACCAGACAATCAATCAAACAGGTATGGTCTTTGGGATCACATTAATTACTTAGAGAGTATATCCAAGTACAAATTCTGTTGATTGTTGTGTTTCTACCCTTCCTCTTAGCTTGAAATCTGATTTGTGTGAAAATTCAGTGAATTTTATTTGCATAAGACAACACTTTTCCTTTCCTGAGGTCGACATTTTTAAATTGACCTTGAAAAAAAAAAAATACAATAACATCGCACAACAGTGGAAAAAATGGAAAAGGCACGCACACACACACACCACCACGAGTGGTGGGCAGGGAAACTGTCCTTGTGGGAGAACTGAGTGATGGGGTACATCTCCCATATGACGCACGATTAGTAACACAGGAGAGAATCTTCATGGCTGGTGGTTTGAGGAGGAGCGGTGCGGTCAGTTTGGCCGTCGGGCATTTAGTGCCCAGTATACTTCCTGAAGCTCCATAATTATCCCAACAGTTCTGACCTTTTCACCTGATTCAGTAAGGCACAATAGGACACTATAATGGCATAGGAGTCATCGGTTTCACGAGCACACTCATCATACAGTATTAGATCCTTAGATGTAGGCAATTAGTTTCCTGATCCAGAGGAACTTTATGCATGCATGCCGTTTTACACTGTGATACATTTACTTCAGGTTTACTATGCCCCACTAACGAATCAAGCCTGCAACCTCTGCATCTTATCCCAGGTGCCATAAGTTTGGGGCTTCTGGGTTATGCAGTCCAATCACAAGTCCACACATGCAGAACCCATTTGACTGTTGTTGGATCATTTGAACCTGACAGAATGCCACAGAGGTAACGTTTACTCCAATACTCTGCTGAAAATATTTGGCAACCTGAGAATGCTATACCTCCATTACAGAACACCACAGAGATAATGTTTACTCCAATACTCAGAGGAAAATATCTGGCAACCTGAGAATGCTATTCCTCCATTTCCATTGAAGGCATGAGGGCCTTCCACAGAACAAAAACACATCCTCGAAGCCTGGCCCTATGGGAGCCCAAACAAAGGGAGGAGGAGCCGAAACAGAAGCACAGGCCCTGGCAGGGGACTGGCCCTGCCATCTCCCGAGGTCTACTGCAGAAACGAAGGATAAAAAATACCTTCTGCAGCTTTCAATACAGGAAATAAATACAGTATAGCATTATGGTCTCTGTAAAGATATTAAAAATACCAGAAATGAAAGCTTGGCAACAAAAATGAAAGTGTGGTTTACTGAGACAACACATACACGGTTATAGGCCCTCACACGGAGGCATTTGCATAGACAGGAGGCTGACCTGGATAATCAGGGCAGTGGTACAGCACCATGATCTACCCCACCACAAAGACACTGGCTTCTACCGCCAGCAGATCCTCATGTACACACACCCTCCCATAGGAAAGCATTGTGTGTCTACACCGCTGCTTCACCTCGCCGTTCCTGCCTTCCACCAGCCCCCGAGCAACACAGAGATAAAAATAAAAATGATATTTCACCCCTCTGAAGTGCCAGCTGGAATTACTTATATGCACAGATGTATATTATTTCAGCACAAGCAAAATAAGAATCAAAATTAAATTCATTTATAGAAAAAATATACTTTGTTGTAGCCAGCAATGAGAAGGATCTTAGGAGCACGGTTTGACATGTATTGTAGGCAGTATGTCGCTTATGATCATGCGTTAATTTTGGGTACTGAGAAAACTGACGGTCACTCAAGATGAGATACTGCAGTTGTGTTAAGCAGTTATTAAGCGATATTTATTACTCCCATTACTACGTTTATTACAAAATGCAGACTCGGCTTGGCTCAGTGAACTCTATATGACAGAAAAGGTACATGTATTTTGCATGCAAAGAGAAATGTCAGATACCCTAGCTTAAATTATTGAAAATCTGTTTCCAATATTGAATAGCACAGCTGTAACTCAATTTTTGGTCTTTGTCAATTGACAAAACAGATTGACATTAACAAAATGATAAATAATCAAACACTGACTGTAATTTGCTTGATTGACCTAAATGATATTTTAGGTAGCATGCCTTTTTTTCCAAATGTGAATAAATGAATGAACGAATGAACGAATGAACGAGTGAGTGAGTGGGGTGGGTGGATGGATGGATGGATGGATGAATGAATGAATGAATCTTTTTCCTTTTACTATCATGAAATAATTCATTGATAATGATGTTTTCTTTTTCATTTAACAGATATCATATGATAACTCAGGCATGAAGATTGATTGGTTTATTCCTCCAGAAGACATCCACTAATTTGCTCAGTCAAAAAATATTATGTCCATTTGTTCTACTGACTGTCTATAGAGATTCACAGTGGTATGCACACTTTGACAAAAGAAAGAGATGCCTTGTTTGAATGCTCTAATCCAGACGAGGTCAATGAATGCATATAAACAATCAACTCTATAAACAATCCTCTGGGAATAAGGTTTGCTTGGTACTCCAGCTTTGTTCTGCACCCACCCCAACCCCTCCAAACACACACACACACACACACACACACACACACACACACACACACACACACACACACACACACACACACACACACACACACACACACACACATCACTCCATTTATTCAACGTGCACCCTCTTCTCAAAATATGCACCGGTTTTTACACGTCTTGTTGATTCCGATTCTGAAAAACCACCCACAAAACACTTGGCAATTAGTCCAGCCACCATTACAGAACAGTCTCTGCAGGAAATCAAGTGGAAAACAAGAAGGAAAAAAAAAAGAAAGAAAGGCTGCGAATAATTTCTTTTCCCTTGTGATTGTCATTTTATTATTATAATTTTTTTTTTTCAGGTTGTTGCCTCCTCTAACCAAACGGAAGAACTCCTGTTGTGTCGACCACATAGTTATTTGTGTAATAACTATTTCAGTCGCATCTTTTGGAGGCTTTGTCTACTGGAATAAAAAAAAAGGTGATTATTGAGGTATTTACCAGGCAGATGTGGTGATCCAGAATGAATACAGGGCTTAAAGTTTGAATCTGGTTACCAGCTCAAAATAGATTTTTTAAATATAAATCACCAAATTCTGTTGAATTCATTATTATTATTATTATTATTATTGCAAACTATTCAAACATTCATAATGTATGGCAAAGGAATGGGACCTGGATCTGTTTGTATAGGGACTTGGCAGTTGTACTGAATTGAACAAGTGACTGCAATGGTTAGATGGGGTAGGCCTTCAGCATGGCAATGCACATCTGTCCTGTTGATTGACATTGAGCTTGTTCTTGTCATAAGGCTTTCATTATGCTCAAACTGACCACACACTGTGCTGTAGCATGAGTGTCTATTTACCAGATAAATGTTCATGTTCCATAAACAGACACTTCCACTAAAATGGAGGGTCATTATGAGACTTCAGCTTCACCAGTTTTTTGCAGTGGACGACCAGCATTTGAACTGGTCCCCTTTTGTCAAAGCTGCATTTCAAATAGCCCCTGTCAGAATTATTTTGTGTCTTAAAAGCAGAGCATTCAAGTTCATGAGTTTGATTTGTTTATATGTAAAAACAAGAATATTTGCATTAATATCTGTTAACCTGAAATACTGAAATTCCACAGATCACAGCAGCACAGTCAAAAGTGTAAATAACTGTCATTATGCATTGTCAACAGGGTTTTGACAAGTGTTGTTTGCATTATTAATACCATAACATTTGCACATCTGTTAACTTTTTCAAATGCATTATGGAGAAAAAAAAAAACTAAATAGAGCTACAGCGAATTGCAATCTCAAAATAAATGTCATTCGGCATAATGAACACATTTTCAAATTTTGTGACGATAATTGAAATAAGTGATGCTGGTAAGACTCTTAATCTGTCTTTATTCAGGACAAATCACTTTCCTGCAAATGAATTGAGAAGGACACAGTCTGAAAAAAAAATGTACCTTGGTAAACAGTATCTTTTGATCAATACAATGCATAATTTATGTGTTTTTTACTGAATGCAACTGTCTTTGCAGCTTAATGTAGGCTCTGTGAAGGACAGCAGATGATCACGCGATGTAGCTTTGGCTTATGGAGATACAAATCCCCCAAACTCCCCAACAAAGCGCCAGCAAATCATTACCTTCTATCATCAGTGTGATATCAAACCATGGTTGAAGTGTCCTAAATCAAGCCCAAGTACCACCAAAGAACATTTATTTCTATTCAAGTCAGTCAGCAAATAGAATACACTAAAAACATTGGTAGGTATTATATAGCTATATAGCTTTTTATCACACATAGAATGATTTATGTGCGGTCATCGCAGTGTCTTTGAGAGAGAGAGAAAGAGAGAGATAGTGTGTGTGTCTGTGTGTATTAGAAAAGAGAGAGAGAAATAGAGTGTGTTTGTATCTGTGTGTATTAGAAAAGAGGGAGAAATAGAGTGCGTTTGTGTCTGTGTGTATTAGAAAAGAGAGAGAAATAGAGTGCGTTTGTGTCTGTGTGTATTAGAAAAGAGAGAGAGAGAGACAGAGAGATAGTGTGTGTGTGTGTCTGTGTATGACAGAGAGATAGAGAGAGAGAGAGAGAGAGAGAGAGAGAGAGAGATATCTCTGCTCGGAGGGTCTGAATAAACCTGCTTGGTCTTTGGTGTCGTATGACTCTGGTGGCTCTGCTTGAGTGCTCAGGTAATTACAGCCCTACGTCACTGTCAGGGGAAGCTGAACCTGCACAGCCAAAGATGGTATCCTCCTCTCCCAGCCCCTGCCATGATATATGCCAGCAGAGGAGAGCGCAATTCAGTGGCTCCAAGCTCACGGCACTGCTTTGCTTTGCAGGATATAGTGTAGGCACAGGGAAGGGGTTGATTTCACTTTGCTTTCATTTCCCACATTCTGAAAGACTCAGCTGGCATTTGTAAGCCACTTTATGCTCATGTTGATGTCAAAAAAAAAAAAAAAAAAAAAAAAAAAAAAAAAAAAACAGTTTGAATGCACACACAGAAACACACGCACGCACGCACACACACACACACACACACGTCTTCTCACACAATTTCAAGGACATGAATTCTGAATAGGCTCCACATGTTAATGAGTTCACCACAGTTTCTGCTGGCTGAATTTTCATTATTCTCATGCGTTTAAAAGTCAAAACCTGGGTGTTGTTTAAAGAGGTGTCTTGGAATATGTAAAACCTTGCAATTTTTAGCACTTTGCACTCTTGTCATGGCTAACTTATTTTAAACTTTCCAATACACACCCACACGCACAAACACATGCATGCACAAATACACGTGCACACTCACATACACACAGGCATGCACACTCATACATGCACGCACATGCACAGATACATGCACACGCATGCACTAACACAATATGGCAATCATTCCTGTCCTTGATCTTAGGTACAAACTGATGTGTGTGATTTTTCTCCCCAGCATATTCTGCCAACCAGGTAAACTCTACAGCCATGTTGAAGAGCAGCCAGGATGAGTCCTTACCCTTTCATTGTGGAAAGGAACTGCTCTTGCAAAGGTGAAACAAGGGGACGTAAAGCATGCTTTAGTTATAAGGTTGCATTAAATATTGAAATGTGTGTTGTTTAATTAAGAAAGAAACTAGTGCACCCTCCTGTTCTGTGGGAACTGAGGACAAAGGACTGCATCAAACAGAGACAAAGGGCCATAAATTAAGATACTAACACTATTTTCCCTCTGTATTTCCCTCTAATACTAAAAATCATTTTTGTCAACATCATCATCATCATCATCCATCATTTCTGCTTTTTACTGTTTTTTTTTTTTTCAGGATATAGGATTCTTTATTAAACCTCACAATTAAAAAAAAAAAAAAAAAAAAAAAAAAAAGCATGGAAATGTATCCCTTTTTGCTTCAAGCATTTCTTTTTATAATTACAAAACTTAATTAGACAACATCATGGAAAGTTATTCAGTAGCTTTGAGGTTAAATATGTAAATTGTGAATTTGTAATCTGAATATTATCTAATTGAATGAATTTGATTATGAAAATATGTTTCTGAGTTTACAGCCTTACATGCCTACAGAAAATGATAAAGTCTTGCTTGGAGGCCATATTTATTTGTGGGGGCAAACATACAAAAGAGATAATATAATTATGCTATTGTGTGTGTGTGTGTGTGTGTGTGTGTGTGTGTGTGTGTGTTGAAAGATTATATAAGATATATATATATATATATATATATATCCTGATTAGAGCTAGTGCTTTCTCAAATGGAATGGGACTCAGGGACCATTGTCTGAGCCCTGTTTATGCATTTTCAGCATATGATAAAAAAAAGAACACTTCTGAGTAATTGACTGAGTCCAACACCATGGACAGAGCACAGCTCTTGTATACTTCAGCACCATGGACAGAGCACAGCTTTGTATACTTCAGCACCATGGACAGAGTACAGCTGATGTATGTTCCTACACTGGGCTTCATTTTGGTGTTTAGTGCCAAATCGAGTTCCAGTCTACATTCTGGGGCAAGACAAGAACCCTGCAGGCAACAACCTCTTGTGTGGTCTTCAGAAGCTGAAGTAGTACAAACTCTGGTACAACTGTTTTGTTGTAGTACAAGAGGTGATTGGATAGTGTTCACTAAAGTGTTTGTGATAAATTTATCATTTCTCTTTGTTGTATTAGTCTTCTTTATACGATCACATCCCCCAACTCAATGGGAAATGGAAAACCCACCCTCCATACAAATCTATAACAGAAGTCAAGTTGCAAGACATCAATAAACAGAAACATCCATCATAAAATATGTTAATGTGTGAATTACATAAGTACTCAGGGGAATGGTAATTTGAGGGCAAGCATTACAGTAAAGGTTAGATTGAGTAAACTGAGTGAAAACTGAGGACAATTTGGTATAATTTATGATATTAATTCACACAAATTATATGACTCTGGGTCAGAATAATTAAACTGACTTACTTGATTTGTGTAGCATATATTTTGAATAATTTAAGAATATGTTTTGGGGAGTTGTGTTTTTTCCCCTCAAACAATGTCAATAATTCTTCATCATCTGTAGTATAATGGCGAAAAGAGTCCCTACATTAAATATCACATGTATGCTTGTGTCTATGCCTGTGCCCTGAAATGTCCCTGAGGATATTAATCAATGTGTTTAGCTGTAGGAGATCTTTCAAAATTAGAAGAATAAGAAAAAGATTTACCTTTGTAAATTCCCTTTATGTGTTTGTGATGAAGAATCTGCTGGGAGTCTGATCCGCTCTTTGAGATGCATATCCACACTGCATTAGTTGTTCATTTGCAAATGTGTTTGAGACAGAAAAAAAAAAAAAAAAAAAAAAAACATGGGAAATGCTGAGATTTACAAGGTCATGGGATTATCAAGGTGAGAATGAAGCTGATGTGTCGTAACACTTCACATCAACATTACTCCAGACATTTCCGTAAACTGTGCTGCAAGTTCATTTAAATCTCAAGTATGAGGATGCAGAATGTGGCAGTTAGACAACATAAACTTCCTGTACATTTTTTTTTTCGTCTCAATCAGATAGATAGATGGATAGATTCATATTCCTGTGGACTGTTCTGTATATCGGTGACCTGATCACTGCAGGCCAGACTCAACCCAATCCATCATCAGCAGTTAAGTGACAGGATAAATAGATACCTTCCAATCTGTGCAATTCTTGTAGCATATGGTGTCTCCACCCCCACCCTTTCTACATTGACTGCACTGTTTCTCATTCAGTGAACAGTATCCTTGCCACTTTAATGAGAGACAGCCACTTTTAGCAAAGGAACACTGGAAAAAAAAAAAAAAACACACACACAGAATGGTTTAGCATTCACTGTTTAAATATGATAAGAAAAGTAACTTTTTCAGTGGGTTTTAGAGGATGTTTTTCAGGTCATTGAGAAACGCGACCTAGATACTAGAATGACAGTTAGTGAGTTTGCCCTGATCCTTACAGCCAATGACTTCGAACACAAGAATTTGTCCCTGTAGGGAGAACATCACTTTATAAGCTGTCTTAATAGCAAGGAGAACAGAGGAAATCTCTCTTCCTCGCATGAAACAGCAAACATCATTAACAGTTAATTAAAACAGGAATATGTAATTGTAATTAACAGTTAGTTCCTGTAACATTGAAACAACATTCTTGAAAGCTGAAAGGCCTTTCTGGCAGGCAGGCAGGCAGGCAGGCAGACAGACATCAGGCAGACAGACTGGCAGAGGCAGACAGGCAGGCAGGCACAGAGACAGGCAGGCAGACAGGGCAGGCAGACAGACAGATAGGCAGACAGACACGCAGGCAGACAGACAGGCAGGCAGATGGATGAGAAATAGGAGTTTGCTTTAAAATTATCATAGTAAAACACAGCCTCTTACTCTGCAACCACATGCCTATCTAAAGCAAGGGGATGTAGCATTGACTCAGCTGCATCAACTCTGAGTCATTCTTCATTGGAAAGTAGGTTACCCACAAAATTAGATATGTGGAAAACAATGGGCCACAATGTTCACTATACACACAGTACATAGAGAATATGAAGAAAAAAATAAACTTTTTTTTACACAGCATGTTTGTATGAGGTTTTACTCACAACAAGATACAAATCAGGTGACATACGAGCCAACTAGTGGCCTTTTGTAAACCACACAGTTAAAAAGGTGACTCTACATCTTAAAGCTGAATGTATTAACTCATTGGGAGACTAAAAGCTGAATAAAGGTTTTCACTTTGGCTTGTGTGGCTTCCTCAGAGTCATTTCTTCTGGATATGGCATGCATCCCTCCATTGCAGTTCAACTGGTGTATTCATGATGTGAAAGAGGATATGGACCTGTCATTATGTAGTGCACCCACGCACACGCATGCACACGCACAAACACACGCACATGCATGCACGTTAGTTGCTTATCGATTGTAGTTGTAGAAGTAATACAGGCAATTTGATTTCAGTGTCTATACAGTACCGGAGCACATAGATCATATAAAAAGGATAGTTGATGAACAACAAAGTCATCCTTCCTTCCATGCCATATTATTTCTCTGTGTGGCATGCCTTACCTTGTATCTTAAATATAGGAGTCTAGATCTGAAATTATAGCTGAAAAGTCCAAGTATCATTTCCAGTGCTACTTCTCAGCACAGTGAATCTCTCAGTGTCATTCAGAGAAGTTATCAGTCTCAGACTGGCTGTCTTAAGTGTCAGATTGATTGATTGTGTTGGAGAGATAGCCATAACCGGGTTGTGTATTCCAACCTGGAGGTTGTTGTGTGGGGACTGAAAATAGACCTGAAATTTAGGAGTGAACAGGGAGGCAGTCATCCCTGCCGAAAACAAATCTCATCTATAACGCTCCCTATTTCTCTCCTGCTCTTTTCTCTGCACTTTTATGAAAGTGCTCTCTCTCTCTTTTGGTCCATCTTCCTTTCTCTTTTATTCACTTCCGCTCTCCATCTTTCTTTTCTCTCTCCTCTTTTAGCATATATCTCTCAAACTTCTTCTGCTTCTCCCTCTCACATTCCTGGCTCCCATTCTTACTCTGACTCTCTCCCACTCACTTCCCCATGATCTCCTGCCTTCTCTCTCCCTCCCCAATCGTTCTTGTTCCATTTCTCCTCCTCCTCTCATTCTTATCTCTCCTTCTGTCTCTCTCCCTTTCTCTTCCCCTCTCTTTTTAGTACTCCTCTTACCCACTCTCTCTCTCTCTCTCTCTCTCTCTCTCTCTCATTATCCTTCTCTGTGAGACACTGCTGTATTCCTCTCCCTCCACAGCACTCTCTCTTCCTTTTCAGTGTGTATGAGCTGAGACATTGCTCATCTCTCTCTCTCTCTGTATACAGCGCTGCTCTTGTATCTCTCTCTCTCTCTCTCTCTCTCTCTCTCTCTCTCTCAGGCTGTTTCTCCTCTCTCATAGATATAGCTAAAGTTTTACAGTTTGAGCTGAAAATGAGAGCCACTTCCCGGGAGCATGTATTTATTTGTTTATTTATTTTTTCTCAGAATGCTTCAGTGCACATTGGAGCTGTGAGATGCATGTCACCCAGGATGGTTGTCACACGCTAAGATAACTCCCAGCCCTCCATAGCCCCTGCGTTTCTGAGAACACCTTCCCCGTCCTCCACCTCGCATGTTTACATCGCCCCGTCCTCGGGAACGGCCCGTCTCCGTTCAGGGAGGCAGGGTTCAGATCAGACCGGATTAGATCAGACCCTATCAGAGAGAGCAGCTGCCCTTTGCTGCGGTCGCACAAGCTGGCATCAGTTCTACCTTGTCACTGCTGGGGCTTTCAGCTATATTGGTGGCACCACCCAGGTATTCATGCACCTAGCTCAAGCATACCTGTAAGCTGTGCGGCAGATTTATTTATTGAGATTTCAGCCATGAGGAAGCTGAACATGGCATGCATGCTCTGCTTATTCAACATGCTTTTTGACATTTTAATTGGGCTAAATATATTGCCTCATATATAAGACCTCAAATCATACATGGTTAGGCCCCTAAGTGTCTCAGAGGAGTGGTGCTGATCTAGGATCAGTGTTGTGTTTTTAGATTTTGATGGCTGTCGTTAGGACAGGGAAAGTTGTTAAGCGTGGTCACACTAGTGGCCGTCGTGATCACTCATATGAGATGTGAGAGGAAGACAGGCCTTAGCGTCTCAGTGTGGTCAAACTAGAGGCCATCGTGAGGTCTCACCCCTGCCAGAAACCTCCTGTTCACACACTCTCTCATTTACAGCACCACCTCTCCCTGCTGCTTGCTTTACGGTTGCATCAGTCCACGAACGCTGGAGGTGAGAAGCGCCTTGCCTCGCGATGTTCCTCTGCCCTCTTTCCATTCCGTTTATGAAAGAGACCGCTCATTTCATACATTATGGAAGGAGCAGGCGAGCGTTCCAGCCGCTGCAGCGTGTATTCGTTTAGCTTATCTCCATGGAGACGGCGGGACTCCTCCATAAGCTGACACACTTGGACGCACGTTGCAGCGGGAATGAGGACCCGGTCTTTGATGATGTTGATTTGAGGATGTGGGCAGCACTGGCGATGCAGACACTCCCACAGGGCAGTCGAACGGTATCGCACATAATAATGAGCGCATCTCCTGCAAGTGGTGATTATAATAAAGTAAGATAACAGGAAGGGGAAAAAGTGTGGGAAAAAGTTTGAGGATCGGCTCCTCTCTGGGTATCTCTTGCTCTGCGTTTTTCAACCATTTTTCAAACTTAGATTTTCAGTTATTGTCTGCACAGATCTCTAGTCATATTTCATTTTCTGCAAAATACTGAACATGGATACATCTGATAAGCTGAGACACCCAAGGTAGAAGTGTTTGATGGATTCACAGTGTGATTGATCATAGCACTAAAAACTCACTTAGCGGTCTTATCCCATTCGGGAATTCTGGCCAACTATTTAACAAACCAAATCATTTATTTCAAGTGACATTTTTTAAGCCATAACTGCAGACTTTATGCTTCCATGTTTAACATGTGTAATCTGTACTCTGAATTGAAGTAGGAACAAACCGGTACTGGGTTATGTAGCCGTGTTGGAACACTGCTGTGTCTCTATGTTGTGTTTACTGCCTACTTGTACATGATGAGAAAACAATTTTATGACTGGATCTGAATATTGCTCACATCATGGAGCATTTTATACACTTTTTACATTCATATTTCTTATCTGGGAAAAGCTAATACAGAATATGATGCAAATCCATTTTGGAAGTAGAAGAGAAATTCCAGGGTTTTGCAAGCATTCTCGCCATCTCACAAACAGTCCCCCTGTGAGCTGGTGGCTGATGGGACGCAGGTGCATCTGAAATTGCAATCTATAAACATGATGAAAGGCAAAGTGCTGTTCACATTACCGGCTACTCACACAACCGGCTGGAGATCCAACGCACAGCCTGCGTCCCCACACCACCGAACGCAGCGCTAAGTTTCAAATTTAATCTAATGCATGCATTCCTGTCAGTATCGGGGTCCAGTGTAGCCACAATAGGTGGTGTCTCTCGCAGTCCTCTCTCCTGAGTGTTTATTGGCAATATTTCATTTCTTTCAGCTGCGGTGTGAGCTGCCTGCAGATGTTTGATGCCAGATGTTATTTTTTTTATTATTATTGCACATATGTAGCCCTAATCACTCACCTGTCTGTCACTCACCAGTGAGAATGATGGAGTTATCAGAGAGACATTTGCTAATTAGTGTTTGTTAATGAAATCGGTGTAGCGAAGCATTTCAACTACAGGCAACAAGGTCGTTTAAGGGAGAATATTAAATGCCATATTTAAGATTCAGGGGCTCCAACGCCCCAGGAATAAGAAGCTTACAAACATCTCTTCCACCAGTCAAGTTACCTTTCATTTTTTGTTCCAGTTCCATTTATTTTTCACTGTCAGGCTTAGGCTAAACTGCTAGTAATCAGAAACATCTAAAAATGAAACCGAATTTCAGGCTTATAGTCCTTGCTGTGTCTAAGTGAGAGGGGAAACAACACATTTAATTGTTCTCCCTTATCAAAGCCATGGAGCTGCTAAAACAGGGCTTTTAAAATTTTGTGACAAAGCAATTTAAAGCACTTTTTAATCCCACTTGTGTCAGTTTATCACAAAGTAGAATCTATAGATAAGTGCTAACTACATTTACATACTCAAATGATGTTCACTTTGATAATTCCACAGCAGATTGTGTGGCACTGAGAATTCTCTGATAATATGACAGCCATGTAGATTAGACTAAATGATATTATATTTATTTTTTGACATTACCTTTTCAGATTTTTTACCCCACTTTTCCACACCCAGAAAATGAAATGGTTCTACTGTGATACATCTGAAATGACTGCAGAGGAGGCTACTGAGCTCATGAAATGAACAGGAAGAGGCAGTCAGCATATTCTCAGTTCACAGACTCGCAGGTACCTGCCTGGCCATGGGAGGTCACAAGAGAGCTACGAGTGATATGCATTTAACCAACTTACCAATTACATTTTAGCCATTTTGCAGATGATTATAATTCAATGTGACTCACTGTTTTCCTCCAGGTTGTCTGAGCCAATTGCTACATTACATTCATTTAGCTGACACATTTATCCAGAGCGACTTACACTTGATTAGGCTAACCAAGAGCCAGTCCCCCCGGGGAGCAATGTGGGTTAAGGGCCTTGCTCAAGGGCCCTTGGGCCCAGGTATTCTTGCTGTGGCTGGACTGGGGCTTGAACCACCAACCTCAGGGGTCCCAGGCATGTGCCTTAGCAACTAGACTACAGACTGACCCTACTGGAGCCACCAACCTCAGCGGTCCCAGTCATGTACCTTAGCCACTAGACTACAGACTGACCTACCTGGAGCCACCAACCTCAGCGGTCCCAGTCATGTACCTTAGCCACAAGAGTCCAGACTAATAGACCACATTGTTACCTCATCAATGAATATATCCAGCCACCGGTTTGGCCTAGCTGGGACATTAACTCACAGCTGCTGGAAGAAAAGCTGCTCATTGAACTTGAGTAGCCCTTCTCAGCTGTCATACACAGCTGGTAAAATCCAAACGTTTTTTTTTTTTTTTATTAACTGAAAGCAAAAATCCCATCACAATTATGGGCGGTCATACTAAACGGTTTGAAGTGGGGTTTGTCTTTGTACATAAAACACACATTTTTAAGCCGCTGTACACAGAAAGACTTTGGGCCGGTCTCATAGGCAAGTCCAGATAAAGTACTGCAGTGCTCTTCCTTGCTTCAGTGGAGCGTCCTGCTGCACAGAAGTGAACACAGACAGTACCAGCGTCAACTGTGCCCAAGAGTCCCCACGGGGTCACACAGAGCCCTGTTTTAGTGCTCCAAACTCAAGGAGTCCCCCACGGAAATACACAGAGCCCTGTTTTTAATGTTCCAAACCCAGAGTCCCTGAAGGAGACACACACAGTTCTGTTTTAAAGTTCCGAACTCAGAGTACCCCAAGGAGCACGCTTCAAATTAATTGCACAACAGTCAAAACACAGTGTACTGCGTTTACTAAGAGCTGTAGAAAAGTAAAACCTTCTCTTGCTAATGAGTCAGGTCAACCAAATTATCCTTATGTTGAAACAGAAATAAGACATGACTCATCAGACCATATTAATTTCTTTGAGTTTTTTGCTCATTACACCAGGTTATGCATTATTATCCATCGCCCTCATCAAATATTTCCAAATGGCAGCCCGGCCTTAAATATCAACTTCGTGAAGATTGTGGCATAAACGTTTTGTGGAGACTGGACCATGAATCTAATCTGTTCTGGGATTATTTATAGGCTGTTATTTTGTGGTCAGCTGTCCATCACTAGTTCATCCACATGCCTACAATATGCATATGTGGGTTGTATATACACATGCATTTTTATTATATTTCATTTTACATTTTCGTTTATGAAATTCATGCAACTTTCCCGTCACAGTAACTTGAGACCAGAACACATCCCGTTCCCGGCTCATATTCTCTCATGTCACACCCCCCCCTCCACCCCACCCACATTTTAGCAGGACAGATTGAGAGGCAGTCTGGCTAGCCTTGTTTAGCACTGCGTCAGTTAGCGCTGAAAAGAAGCGATCTAAGGACAAAGACGAACTGTTTCTCATGCTGATTGAACAGTGTCTCTGAGTCATTCAGCACTGCTGGCCACAGCAATTTATAATAGGTGCTCAATTTAATTCATTGGAAAATAAGGACCCAGCGACATGAATTATTTCTGCTTCAGCATCCATGCAGTCTCTCAGAGATCTAAGTCAATAGGCTGTGATGGTAGCACAGGCTCATGCTAACATACAAGTCAATTTTTCACTTTTTCAGAACCACCACACGGAAACAGTTTAGTTTCAGTAGGCTGGATTCATGAATTGTGTGTGTGTGTGTGTGTGTGTGTGTGTGTGTGTGAGTGTGTGTGTGTAGGGAGAGAGAGCTGGGAGAGACAGAGAGATGGAGAATAGAGAGAGATTTATTTCATCAGGAGACCTGAAACCATTCCCCTTCCTTTAAGAAAAGACGAATTACACAACGGAACTTTTTAATCTCCTGTGTACCCCACCTGTCTCCCAGCATGCATTGTTCAAGGCCTCCGAAATGGCCCGAGTCATTACTCCTGAGAAGATTAGGCCTTTATTTTCCAGAGCTCCTCTCTCGTTTGACTGCATCAGCGGTGACTCACCCAGGTCAACACCTGTCATCTTAACTTAGCACGAGTCTCCGCGGCCTCGCCGCGTTCAAGTCCTCAAACAGGCTTAAGGGTCCTCTCAGCTCAGATCTGGCAAAGGTGGCGGATTCATTAAAGATCAAACCTCACCTCCGGGGAAATCACCAGGATAAAGCTCCAAAATACCTTAGACTAATTCAATCTGTCCAAGAGATGAGCAATAAAATATATATTTAAAAAAAAAAATAAACATATACAGGGGGTCCTCAGGTTACGACGGTCTTGAGTTACGTTGTTTCGTGGTTACGACGCACTCCCATAAATTATTTAAGAAACCTAGTTTCGACCTACTCGGTTTGGAAAACAAGAAATTGTTCTCTTTTTTTTATTCCTGTTTTATTTAAGTACTGTATTTTATATGTCCTTGATATGTTGTGTGTGTACAGTGTGAGTGACTCAAGGTGTTAATTTAGGTATAATTCAGGTATAAATAATATAATTCCGACTTACGTTGAAAATTGACTTACAAATGAGTTCTGTTCCTAAGACTTGTCGTAAGTCAAGGACCCCCTGTATATATATTATATATATGAGTGATAATGAAAGGGCTGTTTAACTCTGTCACAAATCTAATAGAGAAATCCTATGGTCAGAATGCATAGAAGATGACAACACATTCCCCCCCTAGGGTTTTATCACATCACCGACAGCTGTTTCTGTACTCAAACACTTAATTTAGTGCTGTTAATCTGAACTGACTCGGGTAACCTTTTGCCAAACATCACATTTTGAGATCATGCAACGGTAATTGTTTTCCTCAGCTGACTGTTTGAGCAACTTCATATCATGTTTTTTGTCAGTAATGCTGCCCTGTAATGTGTTTATTGTCATTTTAGTTTTGGTTTTGTCGGTCATGTTTGTGAGCTTGTTTTTCTTTTTTTTTTTTTTGTTTTCCCCATCTGTGTGCTTTTGCTTTCATTTCCCGATTGTGTCTGCCCCGCCTTCTGTCTCTTTACCTGTTACCTGTTACCTGGTTTGATTCATCTATCGCAGTGTTCACCTGTGTCCCATTTGCTTGTTGGTTCTGTGTATTCAAACCCTGCTTCTTATTTCTTTCAGTGTGTAATTGCCTCAGTGAGTTCTCCTGTTATGCGACAAGCCTTTTTTCTGTGTCTGTTTGTCTGTCTGTTCTTTGTGACAGTGATTTTTGGGTTAGTGATTTTGCCTGTTTGCTGTGCTTCCCTGGTTTTTGACCTTTACCTTCCCTATTTTGACTTTGACTCGTTTTGTGTTTTTGTACCTCTGCCATGTCTCTCTGGGTTCAACCTCTGCATGGCTTTCGACTCTGAACTCTGGTTATTGGATTTTTGGCTGCTTAAAAAACTTCTGTTTATTATTCATCTCTGTCTGTGCTTGAGTCCCTGTCACAGCCCTGACAGTTAAAAAAAATAAACAAACTCCACTACACCACTGGTGTCACGGAGATGATCACCAACTTTCACGCAGGTAGGCACCAGCATAAATCTGCTGCACCATTTGCTCTTCCAAGTAAATAACCTTGTGTGTGTTTTTAAATCACCTGATTAATTAAAACCCTCATTGTAGTTAACATTTTATGATCTTTCAGTGGTTTTATTTATTTTTTTCTTTTTAAATCACCTTGACTCTCCATGCAGGAAGCTCATAAAATGTGAGGAATGAGTAAAACAAAATGGACAATGTATTTCACCTGGTATAGAATCAATAAGACTGTGTTAATATAAGTTCTTAAAATAGTAAGTAGATTTCGTTCTCGGCAGCACTTAAGTCACACCTGAACAAGAACCATCATTTTCAGCTCTCTGTTCACCAAGTATTCATTAAAAGTGCCATTATTAAAAATCCAAGACTTTGATACTTTAGGTTTGAATATTGTTAATCATGGTCTATTTTTACCGCTAACCAGTTTAACATGGGACTGAGCAGTTCAGTATATAACCTCTGTGATCCCTGGGAGCATTTGGATATAACCATCACTAATCGACTAAGAATAACACCCATCTCATAAAATAATTGGGGTGATGATCATTCAATGACTGGAGAAGGTTAAACAATGTAAGGATCCAGAATTGTGATTCACACAAGCCTGTTGACACACTTAGGGACTGTGTCAGGCATTTCTGATGCCCTGTATGCATGGAACAAAGTGGGCTGGCTCCTGGCACGCCGTCTCTGCCATTTCCAAATGCAGATGCTTCACTTGCAAATGAATACAGATTGATTTCTCGACACCCTGGGCTGGAAGCGAATTTTGCCTGGTGGGGAGCAGGCACCATGCAGTCACTGATACATTCACCCAGCGAGCTGTGAAAATTCACTCCAGAAATAAGACACAACTCGGCTTTGGCCACTCCTCCCGTGACTACTCCACAACCCAGAAACAGCACAGTGCTACCACAGAGAGCCAGAGCTACCTGGAGGAGAGGCAGATCTCTCAGCAATAATATCCAGCAGCTCCCGGGCACAACGTGAAGGAACCCAGGGGAGCTCAGGGAAATGGGTCATTAATGCAGTTGTTTGTATAGACACCTGCAGGCATGGCGTCTCGCTGTTTAGAAGTGGTTCCCGAAATCCTCAAATACAAATAATGGGGCGCAGTGGCAAGGTGTTTTGGATGCTGTGGTCGGGAGACTGTAGGGTTGTTTGATGAGCGCTAAGGTTATGGGGTTACTCAATACACTGAACAATACCCAGCTTATTTTGAGTCTGATACTTGGTTGAATATTGAAAGGAGTTATCAGCTTGACCTCAAGTCTCACACACACACACACACACACACACACACACACACACACACACACACACACACACACACACACACACACACACACACACACACACACACACACACACACACACACACACACACACACACACACACACACACACAAAAAGGAGCTTGAGCACAAGATTGTACCCAAGAAATGGAATACATTTCTTTGTGGCTGAAATAGAACCATCTAATCCAATAGAGGCCTTTATCCAATTATATAACTTAGTTTTTGTTTGCCAGGCAATGTATTGATAACATAAGATTGTTACAAAAATTAACTTTATTAAATTTAAATCTAGACAAATGATCAGGGTGATGTATTGTTTTCCTGTATCATATATTGCATTCATGATATTTAGAAGCTAAAAGCGTAATCTGACATCAATCAGACCAAGTCAATATATAACAGTATTTCTTTATCAAGATCCAACAATTTGCAGGAAAAAGTAGCTATGAGTACTTTCTACATGACTTCAGTCACACCAGTAAAGATTGGGTTGGCTTTGTGAAAACACTCATTTTGTACTGCATTCAAACACATTTACACCCTGTGGTAAAGACTCCAAAACATGTTTTTATTTAAACACAATGCAATTCATTGCAGGATTAATTTTCCTCCCGCAATCTGGCTATTTTGAGATATTTTAAGCTTGTTGAAACTTCAAATGCCTTTGTGATCTTGGGAATGATCAAGCCAAATAAAAGGGAAAAAATAACTAATTGAAAACTACTGGAAGTACAGTAAACCCAATTTAGCAAAAAGAACATTGCGGTTTGTTTTTCTTCCCCTAAAAAAGAACATTCTGTTTACTTTTCCGGTCCAATATCACTGAATTATGACATGAATGTTGGTGTGAAAGGTATCTGCTCCAGGGTGAGTGCTCTTCTAACGTCCTTCACCTTTGAAGCTGAAGGTTATGAAAATATATTAATTTCTTAACTATGGCAGAATACCATCAATTACATATTTACTTTCATATTGTAATCCACAATGTCATGACCTTCATTCAGCGCAAAGAATTGTTATATAATTGAGACCGAATGCTAATTAAGCAGGAGCATCTGGAAAGTTGAAGGGTAGTTTAGATCAAAAAGGCATAATATGGTGAGAATTCACTTCAAAGTTAAATTTTATCTGTTGTAGTTCAAAGGAACTCTGATCTCCAACCCTAACTCAGCTCAAGTTCCTTGTGCTTATATCACGGCGGAATGGTAATGGTTTATATTGAATAAGGGTTCCAAAAGGAATGTCACGGGCTTGCCCCTTATTAAAATACCATTGTAGTGGGGAACTATGAAACTGTACACATGCAGTTACACTTACCACCTCTAGGGGCAACATTTCCCAGTTTGATGCAAAGACATACAAGCAAAATAAAATTCATTATGTTTGTTTATTTATTCATTCATTCGTTTATGAAAATAATGTTCATTTTTTGTTAATATGTCATATATTCCAACATTTAACAATGATATTGAACAATTATCCCATAATCAACATAAAGTGATTTCTATTGTGTTGTCAAACATGTTCATGCATACATACTGCTATGTGTTCCATGACTGAATTGTCATGTGTGGAAGCTTACTGAATAAATGAGGGAGTGTTGTTTTTCCAAACTGTAAAATGAATATCATTTTCACCATTCTACTTATTTTTCTTAAGGGCTGTTTCAGCTTAAGATATTATAACAATCACTTGCAGTTTTAGAAATTACTAATGCCCAGTGCATATAAAACTTGTGTTTAACGTGCAATATTGCACTTATGATTCTGGGTTTGTAGCACAGGGGCGTCAGATTTTATTCCCAGGTGGGACACTGAAACCGTGTCCTTGAACAAGGTACTTCACCTGAATTGCTTTGGTAAATACCTTGCTGCATAAGTGCCTTGCACATCTCTCTGGATGAATGATATTTGATTCTGCTGAAGGACTAAATTATGTAAATGTGCCATGCCTACATTACGACAGTATGCTTCCCAACAAGTGAAACAATATGCAAATAAAGGATAAATGTTATAAGTTGATAAGGAAATCACTGTACTGTATTACTTGTCTATATACAAGGTGTTGGTATTAAGTAACAACATTAATGCTCAAGAAAGACATGTCTACTTCAAGCGATGCGTACCAGCGAACTGTAGACATGAGCAGATTAAAACTTTCAGGGGTTGTTTATGCTTGCCCATTGGTGAATGTATACCTCATGGTTTGCGCATACACGCTGTGGTTCACCTTACATAAGCCCAGTCTCATTATTTAATAGCCACACCTAGTATTATTGTAGCTTTCTTACGCTCCAAATTTTGTGAGATGATAGCCACCTCTGGTATTTCCTGACATTTTCTTGAGGACAAAAATATTAGACGTCACCTGGTAGATTCGGCATCCACACAGTCATCTCTCTGGCCTTGGTATTTGCCCCACTGTGATTTCAGTACCAGGTAGTCATTCTTGTCAAAAGAGAACAGTGTGATAGCTGTGTTATTACTTCTATAGCAAGTTACTGTCTGTTGACTCATTTTCACAAATTACAGTACAATCTGCCTGCTGCATGTTTAGCAATAGTCGTTTAAAGCATCATCATCATCATCATCATCATCATCTTTCTATTTGTGACATCTCGAACATAAAGACAAGTGTCCATGAGCTGGAATGACAGGTTTAGTTTCTGTACAGAGCAAAGGAGCACTCCGTAGTAGCTATTAGCATGACTGAGGACTTCATACACATGGCTTTCTGCCAGTCTTCAGTGATGTTGAATCCAGCCTTCCACCCTGTGTCTCTCACATTCCTCTGGGTCATTCAGCAGCATACTCAATCACACACAAACACAACAAGCGAGAAGTCTCTCACAAACATTTCCCATGGTGCACCTGTGTTCATCCATTCGCATGTGACTATGTCCTCTCCCCTTCCCATGCACTGTTGACCATTGAAATTCTCTAAGCCATCACTCAGCTATCCCAGCTGCTTTCTTCCACAGATTAAAGTGATCTCCTCTGTTTTAACCAGCAAAGCCCATTGAGTAATGACCTCAACCATAAGGCCACAGTGTTCCAGCGGCCCTGGCATAATGTATCACCTGTAGAGCAGTGACAGGGAACACATACCCTGCTTAGTGCTCTAGACATCCAAACCCCACAATCTTGGGGTTTGGAGGTGCTTTTGTGTGCTAAGTGCCACCTAATATCTTAACATAATAAAAAGAAAAATAAAAGAAGAACAAAAGAAGAACTTTCCCATAAAGTAAGAAAAGATAATAGGCATCAGAAATAGCTTTTCTTTGAGAGAAAGCTTGGCTTCTGAACAGATCTCGGGTCTGGGTTGGAACCACTCACTTAGCCTTCCTCTTCCCTAACCCTTCACCCCACCCGCCATACCCACCCAGGATGGAGGCAGAGGAGTGAGAGCAGGTCGTACAGCCCATCTACACTCTCTGGCTAGCATCGCGCTATGTCATAACAGTCCTCTGCTCTGTGTTCTGCCCTCTGACCAGCTGGGTCTGACCTTCAGCCCACAGCCATCAGCTGTACGACCGATGCCAACCCTCTGCCAGGTGAACCATGAGACATGTGATCCCCCTGATAGCTTAGAGAGCCCATCTCGACTTTCGTGCTTTTCTCCTTCGTTTTCTCGCTCGTCATCTCTCCCCCACCAGCGAAACGCTGGCCTAATGAGTTCAGCGTAGCGGACATGGTCTGCTGCTCCAGAGATGCGCTCCTGACTCAGAGTCCTCTGCATCCATGGCAACAAGCTCAACAATCAAACTTAAATAAGAGGGCATATATAAGTGTTCATTTCCATGCCCGATACCCGCCAAGACCACTTCACTAACCTCAAGCAGTTCCATCATGGTTGCCCAATACAATTTTAAATTCTTTAATATAAATATTAGTTTATTATAACCACTTATCTATTAATATTGTTTTTTCTAATACACATAGCATAAAAAAACCAACACCCACAGCAACAATGAACTGTGGCTGTTTTTCAATATCCAAAATAACAAAAGACTCTTACTCTGCCATTTGCACATGCTTTAGGAATATTGAAAGAAAAGTTTATTCATTCTGGAAGAGGAGGTGCTCAGGCTTTTTGAAAAATGGCATGCAGTAAGACATGGCCCTGTGTTTCAGGAATAGTTTGGCAATTAACACGCACAGGGCTACAAAAGTGTACAAAACAGCAATTTGTATCACATTTCCATATCTCGGGGGAATTAATTAAGAACAAATGTAAAACGAGGCTTCCGTTTAATTATTCTACTTTCTTTGCTGCGCCAAATGATAATGGGATTCAGAGGGTTGGTAATCTCAGTTAAATTTAATATCACCTCACTCGGCAGCTCGGTGCTGAATTATTTGACTTAACACGACAGGGCAAACAGAAATAGAACGCTGCCAGAGACTGAACAGGTCTCAATATACTGTTCCACAGAATGATATCGCTCATTAATATTTCATACACAGCCACCTTGGCCAGTTCCAAACATGGCAATATCTCATAGCTTAGCGGCTGCTGTTATGCTTGGTGACTAATGTACAACACACCCTCTGTATCATCCAAATACCTGTTTTTTTTTTTTTTTTTTTTTTTTTAATTTGCTGTGGCAAATTACTTGCTGAAGTTTGGAAGAGTAAATTGAGCCCCAGACAGCTAAAAAAAAACAAACATATAAAAACTACTATCACAAATTTTTAAGGCTCATCTCCATGCTTAAGCACACAATTTGGCCTTCTCTCCTGTCTGACTCATATGGCTCAGATACCTATAAAACAGAAAGAAAGAGCGAATGAGTCTAGCTTACAACATGTATCGAACTCCCACTAACTGTGCAGGCAGGCAAAAGACAATACAGTGCAAGTTTGTGTCAGTTCGGGAATACGATCTGACTGATACCATTTTCCCTTTCTGAGTGGCAGGGACAGGACAGCTTTGTCAGTCACAGATGAACAGGAGTTGAGTTTGGTGTTTCGGCAGATTTCAGCCCTGCTCAGAGCGGTCGGGGAGACTCAGAGCTCCACATGTATCGGTAATGGGTGAGTGGATTTTGTCTTTTGTGACGTCAAATACATATACTCAGGCTATTCACTGGCCAGCTAGGATTTTTACAGTGGCCACATGATCACAAACACACACGCACAGACCCAGATGAAAGTAGCCATTCATTGACAAACGGTACACTTCAATGAAACAGCAGATGGTTTCCATCCTTGAGCATAATAGATTGTTGCCCAGGTAACCTAGATGAAGTAGTAATGTGATGAAGTAGTAATGAAACCACCATCCTCCCTAACCTCGCCCTAACCTCCACCTCACACGTCAGAGCCCTGCCTTGTGCTGCGATAGTTAAATCACACATCCTCAACTTTTTCTGTCCACCAAAGGACCTTGTTCTCCTGAGGACTGGCTCTGCATTTGCCACCTTTCCTTGGAATGTCCTTGATTTACATGTATTTTTTTTTTTTTTTTTTTTTTTAACCCCATGAAAAAGAGCTACAAAGCAGCCTGTAGGCTTCCCATTATTTTATACCGAGCACAATGCTAATTAAATCAAACATTAGATTTCCCAGACTGTTTAATTATAGGTATGATTGCATAACCTACAAAACCGCAAGGCTGTCAATCTGAAAGGTCGATGTGGGAGATCCCACACTAACCAAGCTCATGTCCATATGGCACTTAACCTTAATGAAATGGGTAGTTTAAGGGGAAAAAGAAAGAAAGTAAAGTAAATGTTAAAAAAAAAAAAAGTGAAAATGTAAGCCGTGTTTGGGAAAATCAGCCCAGGATACAATTATCTTAATAAAGTACCCCTTTTCAGAAAATCTCATGAATTATGAATGCTACATAAAAATGACCAACCTAGCAGATTGCAGCAAAACTTGTAATGTCCCTTTCCCTGTTGTCTCTCCAGAACACTTGAGCTTGAATTGGGTAAAGGCTTGAGTGAAATTGGTTCCTTGGACCCACTGCCCTTTGTTTATCTGCTTCACCAGTTTCCATTTATCAGACATTTGCACTTGTATAAATTTACACCTAAATGCATTCCGCCTTTAGTTCAACTTTAAAAAATGTGCAATTTATGACTTACAACAGGAAAATTCATATAACAGAAGAATAGTCTGGATTTACACATGTGTAAGGGGCTGATAAATGAGGCACTCATTCTGGAAGGTCATCCTACCCACAGGTTCCTGGAGGGACACAATGCCTGCAGGGCTACTCTACCCTGGTCCTGGAGGGACACAGTGCCCGCAGGGCTATTCTACCCTGGTCCTGGAGGGACACAGTGCCCGCAGGGCTACTCTACCCTGGTCCTGGAGGGACACAGTGCCCGCAGGGCTACTCTACCCAGGTGCTGGAGGGCCACAGTGCCCGCAGGGCTACTCTACCCTGGTCCTGGAGGACCACACAGTGCCCCCTGGTCAGGGCTGCTCTACCCTGGTCCTGGAGGACCACAGTGCCCGCAGGGCTACTCTACCCTGGTCCTGGAGGACCACAGTGCCCGCAGGGCTACTCTACCCTGGTCCTGGAGGACCACAGTGCCCGCAGGGCTACTCTACCCTGGTCCTGGAGGACCACAGTGCCCGCAGGGCTACTCTACCCTGGTCCTGGAGGACCACAGTGCCCGCAGGGCTACTCTACCCTGGTCCTGGAGGACCACAGTGCCCGCAGGGCTACTCTACCCTGGTCCTGGAGGACCACAGTGCCCGCAGGGCTACTCTACCCTGGTCCTGGAGGACCACAGTGCCCGCAGGGCTACTCTACCCTGGTCCTGGAGGACCACAGTGCCCACAGGGCTACTCTACCCTGGTCCTGGAGGACCACAGTGCCCGCAGGGCTACTCTACCCTGGTCCTGGAGGACCACAGTGCCCGCAGGGCTACTCTACCCTGGTCCTGGAGGACCACAGTGCCTGCAGGGCTACTCTACCCTGGTCCTAGATGGTTGTGGTGCATGCAAGAGTGATTTTTTTTCTCTGTAAAAGCATATGTTTTTTTTTTTTTTTTTTTTTTTAAACTCTTGTGGGGGGTACTAAATCACACATGAAAAAAATCATGCAGGCCAAGCCATGTAGGCCTAAAGACATCCCACAGCACCACACAGCTAAACAGTTCAGTTACTGTAGAGATGGAGTTTCCCTGCTTTTTGCTTCCTCACTGCTAACCACAGCAGGGTCTCTTTCTGGAAGAGCAGTTCTGGTGGTTTAATTAAGTTTCCACAAACTGACAGGCTTCGAGACTGTCTGTGTCAACCTCCTTTTGTCTACTCCATGGTGTTTCATGCTGATCAATAGCCTGTGGGCTCAGACAAACTCACACTTCCTCCAGTGGTGGCTGAGATCTTTACTGTGGATTGGGTCATTTAACACCTTCACCTAGACTGAATCAACAGTTGTATTCAATGTTGAGCCACACTAAAACACAATAATTCTTTTCTTTTTTCATTAAGAGACAGAGCTTGACAAGCTCAGCCATCTGTAACATTGCATTACTAATGTTGTTGTGACCCAAAAAGCAAGCTCAGACTTTAATTTATTTGTAATTCAAAGCTGAGGACAAACATTGAGTAAATTCAGTCACTTTATCACTGGCATATATTAGGCAGGTTTGGAATGCAATGTTCTTGCAAAATAACAAACAAGGGGTTGTTATGGGAAAAGAAAATAAACCCAAACAAAAATGTGACTCCATTTTAACTTGAAAGCATTACACATACTTGCAAACATTGCACCCATGGAAATAATCTGTCACATTGAACAGCAGCAAGTTTTCAGTGAACATATGAACTGAATGGCCTTGTAGAAATAGTAGCTGCATCTCTCACTTGTGCTAACATAGTCATTAGGCACCTTGCATTTGGAGCAGAGCATCCTCGTAGTTCTGAATATCGAACAGAAGTGTCATACCTAGAATCAGCACCTGTAACTTCTGGCTCAAACCCATATCCTAAACCAATGACCAACAATATTCACTGGAATCCATTTAACACATCTATATATAAACTAATCAATGTCAGTTTCACTATTAACAAGACTGCATTGTGATGCAGAGAGAGGATTCATGAGCTCCACAAGGAGTGAAGTAAGTATAATATTAGTATACACCAAGAAAGGAGCATGTGAGAAACAGAGAGAGAGAGAATTAAGTTCTAACCTCAGTTGAGTGTTAGCTTTAAATTATTAGCATAGAAAGTGGCCCATCACTCTGAGATTATTGACTTCCTGTCTGACATCCACAAAAGAGCAGTCGCTCCAGTCCTGTGAAACAGTTGTGTACAGCATGTGGAAGCCATTCTTTGGCTGTAATACTCCTTTAGTACTCATCGGGATCAGCCTACAGTCTGAAATCAAACATCATGCATTTTCTATAATGGGAAATCAAGTGTTTTCAGGTTTTATTGTCATTATTCTATCCCTCATAAAATCAGCATTTACCCTCTGAAAAAAAGCACAAAATGACCTGTTAAAAATGAAAGTTTTGTGGCTTTGAAAACTGCTAGATTCAAAAAGCAGCTTCTAAAACAGTTAGACAAAGGACTGAAATTGAAGGCTAACTAGCTACCAAAGCCAAATGTTCAACATTTTTTCTATTTTGTTTATAACACTTTCATTCCAAATCTAGCTCAACAATCATTTAGTTAAAAAAAAAAAAAAAAAAAAAAAAAAGAAGAAATTACTAATGATCATGGTAGCTGAGTAGCAGGGCTTTCTGGTTAAGTATGTGGCAGTACTGATCCCTCAAGCCTCAACTGATCAGGAGGAAGCATGAGAACCAGTTCCCAACCACATAAAATACAAAGAATACATGTGGTGGTACCAATCCCTCAAGCCTCAACTGATCAGGAGGAAGCATGAGAACCAGTTCCCAACCACATGAAATAAAAGGAATACATGTGGTGGTACCAATCCCTCAAGCCTCAACTGATCAGGAGGAAGCATGAGAACCAGTTCCCAACCACATGAAATAAAAGGAATACATGTGGTGGTACCAATCCCTCAAGCCTGAGAACCAGTTCCCAACCACATGAAATAAAAAAGGAAAAGGGATGATACATTGACTTAATCAAATACCCCCTCAATCAGGAGTAATGAATCAGGTATATGTAAAGATAAACAAAAAATAAAATAAGAGCCAGCAAGAGTTAGGCCAACATGAGGTAAACCAGGAGGATTTGCACAAATGCTAGCCTGCATTTCAGCAGTTAGAAGCAAGCAAAAAAATTAAACTTGCCTCCAAAACAAGGCTAGAGTTTGTTGCCAATAAGCCTAAATCAAACCCAACCAACAAATGAAAGCCAAAAATATGCAGTAAGCATTTCAAGCTAAAGAGCTTCATAATGATACCGTCTGCTGGGAGCAAAAGTAAGACCAAAATGACCCTGCATGTGCGATTCCCTAACTCTTTCAAGCCCAAAAGAAAGGGTGTCGTCACACCCTGATTGGCCAAGAGGGGAAATGCACCAAGCTGGTTCCAATTATCAATTAGGAGCCAGTCTCCGTACCCTGAGCAACAGGTGCTCCAAATAACTCTCCAATCAACTGATGGAAAGGAATTTCAACATGCTGCACAATGAAATGGGGAAAAAAACCACACAACAAGTGAGAATGACAATATCACATTAAAAAGCATTGACAGCAAGCACCAGAGAATAGGTGACTGCTACAACTACTTCTCTCAAGATGGATAACAAGAAATCCATCATTAAGTTCATGGCACTGCTCATTTTCTTTACATTTCAGTAACTCCACACATAACATCAGTTCATAAAACCGCTGTGTTCAAAAGAGGTCAAATTGTATTGTCATGTAAAATGTATGCCCATAGGACAAAATGTCAAACACAGGTTATACTGTAGTTGAATGCTACAGGGTCTAACTCAGTACAGATACTCTTTCACTGCATTATAATGGATTGTTTAGCAGGTCTGCTTGGTACCTGCCATGCCAATTGGACATATTATTAGTTATTTAAGGGAAAAAAAAACACTAAATTAGACATGTTTTTGGTGTTCTCTGTAATGAATGGAAATATTCTGCATAAAAGAACCCCTTGATGCCAGCCACAATGACAATTATAAAAAGACCAGAATGTCAGTTTAATGTCAGTTTGACATTTTCAAAATTCATTTGTGCTGACATTTAAAGTAGTCTCTTTGTCATCCATTACCAGACCATGGGAGTAAACTAAAAACATTTTCTATGTGCAACCACTGGCCTGCCCCTCACAGCAAACACCTGCATTTATGATAAGCATAGATAGGTATGGGGATAAATCATTTGATTGTAATGCATGATTATTCAGATAAAATCAAAACAATGTACATTTTTTGAAAAGATTAAAATGACAAGGAACGGGTGCATTGTTTACTGTGAAGGTGATTTATTGTAAAACGTTCTTATTCATGAATAAGCAGTATTCAATACTATGCCCAGATGCATAGGACAAAGGATATCAGAGTCCTTTGTTTATATGTAATTTGCTGAGAACCAATTAAAGATTATTTAAAATGAATAAAAACAAGTATGCTTTACTAAGCACAATTTCAGTGCGTTTCTACTGGTGCATGTGATAACCAGACAATCTGAGACTGATTGTCAGGGTTAAATGATAAAAAAGAAGATTAAGAAGAAGAAGAAGAAGAAGACGAAGAAGAAAACTCAGAGGAGACATCCTCAGTAATAACTCTTCACTCACCACATGTCGTGGTTTGCGGTAACAACTTCATGACTTCGTTAACAGGAGAGGAGGGGCTGGCAGGAGGGGATAAGTCATTACATCTAACAACTCAGCATTTAATTGGACCATTTTTGGGAGGAGGGACGGTTACTGCTCATTATCCGAGATCACTCTCAGTCTGTTATTCCGGATCAGATTTAATCAAAAACTTCACAGCTTGCCTGCTACAAGAGCTACAAAATGAATGTCGTGTCACACTATATTCTAAGACCCTGTTCATATTCTTAGAACACATGCACTCAATGCCACAGGGTTGTACAGTATGTTAAAAAAAACTATATATTACAACATATGAGACAAAACAAAGAAAAATATAAACATTTTCTGGAGTAGGAAAAATAAAATCAATCTGTCATAATTTTTGCACACTGGCACCCCTCAGTACCCTGAAAATGGTTAAGATTTTGTTTCTGCTCATCTGTAAGGGGACGAAAAACAGTTAATAAATATCAGCTTAATTCACTTCATTCATAAAAATAAATAAGTAAATGAATGAAATCTTTGGAGACCTGTTGTGCATTTGCGTTGAGCAGCGGCTCAGTCATCCCGGTGGTCCCTGGTGGTTACTGCAATGCTGCTCACTCCGTGATGCGGCCGCCCACCAGCGCATTCTCACACAGCCAGTCCATGAAATTACCCTTGGTGTCGGCAGCGAACTATTTAATGGTGAGTTACCTCATTAGATAGAGAATGAGTGGGCCCCATTCGTTCTGGCTATATGCAGAAGCAGGCAGCCACCTCATCATAAAATCAATATGTTCGTATGGGCATTCGATGCTGCCAGGTCTGTGTGAGAGAGAGGAGGCCTGCTAACCACCAAACATTAGTCTATTAAAGTGCAGCCTGCTGGCGCTGTGAGGCTCTGTGTTTACTCAGTTACGCACAGAAAAAGGCAAACATTACGGTGCAGAGCGTCACCGGCCTGAGTCAGAGCAACAGCGGCAGCATCGGAGCTGTCACTCAGCGGAGAGAAAAGCACGAGGTCTGCGCAGCGGGCTGCGTTCTGTCCCTGCCTAAGACAGGCTCTGTGTGCTGTCCCAAGACACCGCTTACAGTCAGGACAGGACAGGAGTGGAGAGAAGAGGAGAGGAGAGTTGCAGGGGGAATTTAATGAAATCAAAGGCACAGCATTGTAAATACTTTTTTTTTACCCTTGTAAAACTTTGCATAATATAAGAAACACAGCTTTCAGTATCCCTCTAATTCCATTATTATTCCTCTCTCTCCCTCTCTCTCTCTCTCTCTCACACACACACACACACACACACACACACACACACACACAAGACTATTGAAATCCAGTGTGAAAAGATGCTGTATACCACAAGAACTAAATCATATCATACTTCCTCATAATAGAGGCTACTCCTTTCATAAAGTGTTCTTGAAATACAACTGGAAATTCTGAATTGAGAGGAACAGAAAAAAAAATTACCACATTTGGAAACAGCTGTCTCTGGTTATTGCTGATATCTCTTGATGACAGCAGACACTGGCCTTTGGGAAACAGGCTGGGTGAGTTGTTCATTAGGTTTCTCCTCAGAGTTATTCGTTTCCCAGCCCTCCTAGTGGGATTGCGGGCACTGCTTTGCTGCCATTTGAACTAGCCTCCAACTTCTCCTCTAGGTTTCTCCTCACACGCATGACAAGCTGTGTTAGGGTCATATGAATCAGTAAAGGAAACAATGAGGTTTGTACTTTGTACACGTGTGAGAGCCGTGCACAATAAGCCAATTATCAGCAGGGCAACATGATTAATTATGGGATGTCTGAGCTCCGGGGCTGGGGAAGCAGACGGACACAGGGCAGTGAGTGATTTCCCATGCAGGGACGGTGTGACCCGGGTGTATAAGTGGGCTGGGCTGGGGGAGACGCCGTGGAGACAGGTGCCATGTCTGGCCCAGCGCTGATTCAGGCTGCCTCCTTAATGAGGCAGAGGAGGGTGGGGAGATGAGAGAGTCCAGCCACAGTCTGGAGGATTTTCCAGTGAGAGGAGTAACTAATGAACACTGTGTGTGTGTGTGCCCGTGTGTGTGTGTACGTGTGTGTATGTGTGTGCATGCATGTGTGTGTGTGTGTGTGTGTGTGTTTGTGTGTGTGTGTTTGTGTGTTTGTGTGTGTGTTAGTGTGTCTGTGTGTGTGTGCCCGTGTGTGTGTGTGTACGTGTGTGTATGTGTGTGTGTGTTAGTGTGTCTGTGTGTGTGTGCCCGTGTGTGTGTGTACGTGTGTGTATGTGTGTGCATGCATATGTGTGTGTGTGTGTGTGTGTGTGTGTGTGTGTGTGTGCATTAGTGTGTCTGTGTGTGTGTGCCCGTGTGTGTGTGTGTACGTGTGTGTATATGTGTGCATACATGTGTGTGTGTGTGTGCATGTGTGTGTGTGTGTGTGTGTGTGTGTGTGTTTGTCTGTGTGTGTGCATGTGTGTGTGTGTGTGTGTGTGTGTGAGACCGTTTGTTTGTGTGTGTGTGTGTGTGTGTGTGTGTGTGTGTGCAGATAGAAATACAAAATAGTGAATACCTTGAGATCAGAATTCTATGTGTAGTACTATGCCTACACACAGAGTAAACTCAAAACAAGCAGTAAAAGTGCGCCAGGCACATATCCTGTCTATCATAATTTGGCTCTTCCATGTCTCCCTGTAGACAGAAGTCTAAGCTTTACTGCTAAACAAATAAATGGTTTATAACATCAGAAGATCGGATACCTTGTGCTGTGGATGAAAAATGTTAATCTTTCTTGGGTGACTTTTACATGCTATCAGCACATGCAATGCTTGTCCACGTTCCACCTAAGGAACCATATCTAAGATGCCAGAAAAAAACCATATGGAATGAGCTCAGCTTATATTTATCCTAATTGTAGACATACGATTTAAAATATCAGATTTATGTGTGACTTACAGATAGTGCTACCAAGTATATATTAGTACATAATAGCTTCCACAACATAGCTAAAAAATAAAACTCTACCGATTAGGAATATGAGGAGATATAATGATTAATATAATTAGGCACATAAGTACTGAATTAAATATGGTGGTTCAAGTCCTTACTGTGCAGTTGAGTTCCCTCGATGCCTAATTGCTTCAACGGAAAGATAAAAATGTGCAAAAGGATCTCTTTTTTGGATAAGGGTATCTGCTAATCTAATAAGTGAAGAGTTGAAATACAGGGGAAAGAGAGAAAATAAATGAAAGACCAACATATCCCTCCTCATAAAGCTGAAACTAATGGTGAATGATAACAACGAGCACATCAATAAGAGGGCCGTGAAACAAAAATACAGCATCAATCAAAATATCGCGGCTTGGGGGTGGCAGACGCAACCTTTAACAGAGCCCACCTTTGAAGTGTGGGTAGAAAGCGAGAGAAGGAGAGAAAGGGAGAGAGGCAACATTTACTGGTTTAGCATGGCCAGGAAAAAGCCAGTCCATAATGATTATGCTGGGCGGAATTAACTGCGCAGAAATTAAGGCTGGGAGCACTGACACACACTTACTCTCTCACACACACACACACACGGATGCCTGACAAATGAGGGTCGCCAGTCTCCAGCTCTAATTGATTTAGGCTCTTGAGCACTGCGATGATTAGTCAGCTTGCCGAGCTTCATGGGAACACTGACGTGTGGCAGTCCGTTGAGCCGAGCCATAGTTGCACAGATGGTTGCTGGGCTGGCTTAACAAAAAGAGAGAGTTTTACATTAATAATTGTTTGTGTAACGGACTTCCTGTTGCCAGGGTAACATAGAGCGGTACGGTTTCAGATTGGCCTGAATTCAATAGCCAAATCAACATTTGTTCTCAGCTTTGACTTACAAACAAACTGAGGTTCTATTTCTTAACGTTAAATATGGGGTATGATTGCCAACACTGTTTGTGAAAGCTCAAAATTGAATACATGGCACTGCAAACCATCAGCACAGCATGTATCACAGGAAACAAGATGTCCATCATGCAAATACACACATGCTTTTTTTTTTTTTTTTTACTTTAACCATCAGTGAATACTATATGTTTTAAGAATATGCGTCCTAAATGGATATTTATTCAACCGCAAACTGATTCGAGCTGTTTTGGTAATGTTAATGTCTACAGCTTCACATTTGCCAATCGTGATTTACTCCCACTTAAAGTTAAACTACATGTAAGCACTTTTGCTCAAGGTTAAAGCTGCGGCAGCTTTCCTTCACTAAGGGTCCAAACCAGCTTCCTTCTGGCGGAGAGCCCAGGTTCTGCAGCTCAGGGTTTGCATGGCCACTGTTCATGTTACACTTACATATCAGAGGGGCCTAACCCTCGGCCCTGCGGATACCAGGTACAAGCTGCATGTGGGCTACAACATCTGCTCCCATCAACAGAGCGCTGGGGCTGTCTTTCCTCAAACTGTGAAAGAGGGCTACAGAGGAGTCAAGGTGGCTTTGAAATTAAACTTCCAAGCTGACCGTTCCTTTATGTGTACCTGTCCGTATATGGAGGTGACGCTCATGGTTTGTTCTGTACAGTAACAGAGACGTGGATTTACAAAGACAGAACTCTGTAAAATCAGTAGGCAAGGTACTAGCCATGGGAATGCAAGGCATTCAGTAGATTTAGTGTAAATCAGACATTTTCTGTCTCTTTCTGACTCTCTCTCTCTCCCCCTTTGTGTGTGTGTGTGTGTGTGTGTGAGAGAGAGAGAGAGAGAGAGAGAGAGAGAGAGAGAGAGAGAGAGAGAGTGAACTAGTACAAACTGCACTTAAATATAGATTTTTTTTTTGTATTTTAAACCTGCCTGGTCCAAGCAGGGGATGAAATCAATGTGTTTGTGATCATGTATTGAAAATTCTAAGGCGCGATTAACTTGCCAAGCCTTAGACCCCCAATAGACCGAACAAAATGGATGTAATTCAGCCTCTTAAAAGTGCTTATGCTGCCACTATCTGCATTAACATAAACCCAACAGAGCCCACAGGGGCTGAACAAAAGCGCAATTCTCATTCACCCTGGAGCACCAGAGTTCGGACATTTTGTTCTTTAGACCTACTCCACGGAGTGCCTTAGTGCGGTCTGCATGGGTTGGCCTTCAGCCAAGAGATTATTTAATTGATCACTCAAGCAAGCAAGCAAGCAAGAAAGCAAGCCTGCCTGCTGTACTATATTTTATGGGTTCCACAAAGGCACTGTAGCGCACGGTTATAAAAAGGATTGAACAATGTTATATTGCATGCTGTGTTTTATAAATTGAGCAAATCAAGGGAAAAAAGAAAGAAAGGCACATGCATGAGGAGTCAGGAGAAATTTTGTGTTCTCATACTGAGCAATTTCAAGACCATTTTGGTTACAAAGTTCAGGGTTCTTCCCCATGCACGGCATTGCTTGTCTGCACGTGGATTTCTCTTGCCTCTGGTCAGGGTTACAGTTGTGACCCATTGAATAAGAATGAGGTTAAAGCCACTCATTTTAAGACAGAGCACAGGTCCATGCAGTTTTTACAGAAATTCATTGTTCCTACTCATAGCTGTCATTGTCCAAGACCAAATTAAGATCAGGCGATGTCATGCTCTGTGTCCGTTCTGTCCATTCTGATCAAAATACAATTAATGGTATATGAATTGGAGGTAAATAAAATGGAGGTATTCACTGTGGTGAATTTAAAGTAAATGAAGTGGAGGTATTCACTAGTGGCATAAGAATTGAAAGTGTACTCTAGTGCTATATGAATTGAAAGTATACTCTAGTGCTATATGAATTCCGTTCCTAGTGCTAACGTGTCATTTCATAGCCCTCGACTTATGAACAAGTTTCTGTTCCTAAACGTCGGAATTTATACCTAAATTATACCTAAATGAACACCTTAAGTCACTCACACTGTACACTCAACACGTGAAGGACATATAAAATACAGTAATTAAATGAAACAGTAGTAAAAAAAAAAGAGAGAACAATTCCTTAACTTTACTTCTGTGGTCGTATTTACGAACCAAACCGCTTAAGTCGAAACTAGGTTTTTTAAGTAATTTATGGGAGTGCGTCGTAACCAAAAATGACGTAACTCGAGGCCGTCGTAACCCGAGGACCTCCTGTACTTCCAATGCTGTTTCAAAGCTAAAACTCACAAATAAATAAATGTTTAATTTGATTGATAAAAGAAAAACAAAATCGCATGTCATACTTCATAGCTTATAGATTTTTAAATGATGTGATGTGGCAGTGCTGTTTTATTTGGTAAATTATAATATGTAAAGTTTTATGATCATACCTTTCTGTTTTTGTCACTAAATGAGGTGTAAAATGAGATGACACGTCCCAGTGATTAATACAATAAACATCTGTCTCCACCGAGAACTAGGCTCAAATTGGCTGTTTTACTGTTTAAGCAAAACAAACGCCTACTTGTTTTAAGGTTCCACATTTATGAGCAACCACACATAGTTGCATTACGATTTCAACAGTACGCAACATATTAAATGAGGGGATATTGTTTGATTCTTTGTGTTTTTCTTTTTTATTTTGTTAAAAAAACTAATAATGCATAATAAATAATCCCTCCAATATGTTGTGGAATACTCATGTATTTTATTCTTTATTGCAGGTGTAGCTGTTGCATAAAACTGCCCCTCTTAAGGGTTTTTTGTGGCTTGTGGCTATTTGCTTAAACTGACCCTGAAATTCTTGAGTTATGCCCTTAGGAAACACAAAACTGTTTTCTTTACTTTGTGATCAATGCGATGTATTATTTTGTTCCCCAAAAAAACATGGCCTCGACATCAAAAAGAAAGTGGTGAAAAATGGACAAAAACCCTCTCCCATAGTGATTACTCCCATTTTAATACTTCTGTGCAGATGACACATAAAGCAATGTGTTACCTCAGCGTTGGTTAACCACTACCAGCACAAGAGAGGATACAAAACCCAGAGCGTTTAATGTGTCACAGCCCATCCGCTGAAACAAATTGGGCCGGAAAAACAGCTATTTACTCTGGGCACAGCTTAATTTGCAGGCTGTCAAATCTGATTCCACGAAACGTCCACATTCGTAAGGTACCATTCGAGATATTGCTGCAGAAAGGAGCCTATATTGGGAATTCTACAAAAAAAAAAAATCAAAATCAAAATGTATTCCAAATTCAAAATCATGCATACACATGCAATCACATGCATACCAATGAATGCAGGTACATCCTTCTGCAGTCACACATCTCCTCTAAACATGAAAAAAGTGAAATCATGACATTAATGACAGCACATTTCAATGTTGGAATGGAAGGGAAGGGAAGGGAGCTTGCTGTATAAACATTTCAAATTTAAAAGGGGACATCAATGGACCACTACACTCATCTTACATTTTCAGCTGTATATCACATCCTGAACTTTGAAAACGGTGTTGCACAATCATTCAGGTTTGGAAAATGTCAAATCGGTCTTTTACTAGAATTATTAATTGGTAATTTCTTGGTAATTACTCATTAATCAAAGTTTTGGTAATTAGACTGTAAAAGTCAATTTTCTGACCTACTAAAACACATTCCCACACAGGGTGGCTTTAGCATGATTTATTTCTTTATTTTTCTTTTTACATATTAAAGATATTTTATTGCTATTCTGTTTGTAAAATTACTGAGCAAATGAACATTATTATAAAAGGTAAGTCATTTTTTTCTGTAATTATGCCTGTGGGTGAAATCAGGGAGCATGTTAAGCTAGAGCTGGCCTGTAGGATGTGAGTAACATGGGCAGCCAAAACCAGCCCTGGATTGATGATAAGGCTTTTTATTAGTAGTTAAAATGCATTGTACAGTAATCATGCAACATGCTTCATGGCCATTTCCCCACAATGCAACACAACATTCTGTGCTTTACTGTAACAATCCAAACATGGTGTTTTGCTGTGCCAAATTACAGCAATGTGCCTTAGCATTGCTATTTCCAATTGTTCATTTATCAAAGTATTGCTGACATATTTTCAACTCACAATACGTAAGTAAATAAATAAATAAATAAATAAATAAATAAATCCATTGTTACATATTACATTATGAAAATAGGTGGATGGACAGACAAGAAAAGAAAATTAAAGCAAAAAGGACATGAATGACATAATAAAACATAATGACAGCTTAATCTCTCTGTGATAAACAAATACAGGACAATTTTCCACTATACTAAGATGGGCATATAATTAATTGCATTTTAGCAGGCACTGATAAATAAAAGACAGCCATTATCACTGAAATGCTATCTCGTCCTACCACTCTTGAAAAACCTGCCATGTCAAACTTGTGCTTCATTGTTCATTCCAGAGTGCGGAGGGTATTATTCAGGAACTAAAAATACTGCAACAGTCATTCAGTTCTGTCCAATTCAAAGTGTAAATTGGAGATAAAAAATAATAATTTGAAGATGGCCAACACGGAGCATGACAAATCTGATTAATAGGCATCTAGGTAGGATTTAACCCTTTGCTGCATGTACCAACTGACTTTTATCAAAACACTTAACCCTTGTAAAGTCATTCTTTCTCAAGAACTTGAACCATGTTTTACTTTGCCAAAGTTCTTGAACCACAAGTCCTTTTCGAGAAAAAAAAAAAGCTATATATATATATATATTAAATATAGTAAATATACATGTAAATATGTTCAGTGCATTCCTTATAGTTTTCAATAATTAATGTGTATTATATCCACAATGAAGATACCTTTTCAGTATGTCAGCAGGCTCTTACAACATTGCAACTGAATTTCAATTTGAATTGATAATATCTGACTATGATTGAGTACATCTAGATATCACACAACATAGCGGACAGTTGTAGAATGCATTTCCATAAATGTAATCCAACTGTCTTACTTAGCCATTCAGTGCTGAGTAACAACAAAAAAACCAGTACACACCGGCTGTATGTCAGTGGAACTGAACAAAATTTTGCTCAATGTATGTGATATCAACCGGCCAGAATTTGGCCTGACCATACAGTGTAATTTGAAAAGTTTGAGTTCTGAGCACACAGTAAACACTTTAACACTTTTTAAACAATCTCAGACATTATAATTGCAATTAAAAAGCCTCAAAGTGTTTTAGATTTAAGGGTATGGGTGATCTTGAAAGAAGACGATACACACAGCTTAGATGAATGTCCATGGTTATGAGATATGAACATAAAAAAAAGAATACATCAAAAAAAAAGAAGAAATAAGATGTCACAACTCTTCATGGGGTTAGACTGTGTCAGAAGGTAGGGCTCAAAGTACTGTTTTAAAAAATACAGAGAGAAGGAGACCTTCCACATCCGACTGCCGCCGGCCATGTTGCAGGAGCAGGTAAGTGCACCCAGCTGTACAGCTGTTCAGGGTTCATGATAAGTGGGGCAGGCAGATTTGAGATCGTTAAGCACTCCCTGGCATATTAATGGGGACCCCTGGAAAGTGTGGGTCACAGTGCTGTTCTGTAATTCAGTCTGACCGACAGGCTTGTTCAGCAGTGTATTCCATGATAACCCCATATGGTTTCATTGTCAGTCGGGCTGAGAATGAGACTTAACTCAGATTGATTTTTTTTTTTGACTCTTGCTTTTTTTTATTCCTTTGCCTGTGTTTGTCCATTTTCCATGTGGGTGAATCATCGGATTACATATTGTACATGTGTGGAAACTAATTCTATATGGAATATGGATAGGATGGTAGGATTGTATTTATATTGGATAATATTTATGTGTATTTTCTGTATATGCAAAAAGTATTTTTAAACCTCCCAGGCAGACAATCAATCACTACAGTTTTATCTGATGTTCTGTTTTGAATAGGATGACTATACTTTATTAATATATTCTTGCCCTGTACATAGTGAGATTCACAAAGCACATATTTCTAAAATGCATTTGTCCTCTTTTTCATTCCTGGTGCAGAATCAAATGGCAGTTTGTATTTGAATCCGATGGCATAAGTCACTGACTGCTTTACCGGGATTTATCTTTCTTTAAAAAAAAGAAGAAAAGAGACTCAAACCCTGAACTGCAACTCTTTGCGGAATGTCATCCTCGGTTTTCGCTCACTGTTCAAAAGATGTTCAGAACTTTAGCTCCTTTTGAGATGGTGACATTTGTGGAAACACACAGATAATCTGACAAGTCTGCCATCTGTCACGATTCACCGGTGCGAGATGGAAGGACAGTATGCTAATTAATAGGGTGTATTCATGAATAAATACCAAGGTGGACAGATACTCCAGGGTCAAATCAGAACAGACTTTTTCCACACTGTGAAATGGGCTTTTAGAAGATAATTAAATGTCAGGTAATATCTCTTTGCTGATCACATTTTATTGAGGGTGAATCACACACTTTGTTAAAAAATATAATAATAATTGAGACAGTGCATCATTCTGGGTTTTCACAGTAAATAACTGTAAGCTTTGAATACCTAACTGCTGCATATTATATTGCATTTTGTCTATATTTTCTCTAAGCAAGAAAGCAGATGATCATTTTAAAACCATGCAGCATATCCTTACATCTATTAGCCACAATGACATGAATTAATAATTAACGTGTTCATGTTTATAATTCTACAACATCATAGATACTTTTATTTGACATTTGAATAATCGATACAAGTGGCAGTCATGGGTTACACATAATACAAGTTATGGCAGCATGGATTTTACCCTTAACTTTTACAGAAAAAAAAGAATAAAGGCTAAATCAAGACCCTTTATGAAATTATATCATTACTAAACTCTACTGTTACAAAAAAAAAGTCTGGATTTAGCTCTTAGTTATTATGATTGCATTTTTTTTCAATCAGCATATTGAAATATGCTCATAAACACGCACACACACACAGATGCACATGCGCACACATATGTACACGCTCTATCACACACACACACACACACACACACACACACAAATACACATGCGCACACATATGTACACGCTCTTTCACACACACACACACACACACACACACACACACACACACACACACACACACACACACACACACACACGCAATGATGCACTTAAGGCATGATGGTAAGACAGACATTTGTATGTTATGAATCATGCCCCCCTCCCCATGCTGGGAATAATGAGCTCTTTTCAGTACAGGACAGAGATACTGCTTTTCACTCTTAATACAGTCCCACTTTATGGGTCAGACTTCCAGCCAGGCCCTCTCTGTGTCTTCCAGCGGATGTCTACCGAACAGGGGCGTATGATGAAGCATTGCTCCCGGGGTTTAAGTGATAAAAGTGGAACTGCTGGACCATAAAACTACATTTTCTGAGTTTGTAATCATAACCATTCATCAAGCTGGCGTACCTCCCTTTCCCATTGGTCCAAGAGAACAGGTCAAGGCGACGGGCTGAACTGCACTGCTACTCGCCACAGAGGAATCCTCCTGTCCACTTCCTATTTAAAGCCATTTTTAAAGCCGCATCTTCTGTTACATGTACTGTCCAACTGTTCTGATATATACATTGCACTATATATATATAGTAATCGTCCACTCAGTTGACAATGGTTTATGGTAGCAGTTCTTGTATGGGATTGTTGGACATTCATTTCAGTGCTTTTGTTTGTTTCACTGGTTTCAGATTCATGTCTACAGTTTGGAGGGTTGTTGACCTTCATAAACAGGCCTTTTTATTGGATTAAAGTCCTGGAAGAAATAGCTGTCTTTATTCTGAACCGACAGCACGACACAAGTGCAGTGAGACTTTATAGGAACCAGGAACCAAGTATAGGGACCGTATCACCAATCAGCAGTATCCACGGAGGCAACTGTGTGCCGATCAATGAATGTATGTTGTTGAAGGTTGGGTTCCCAAAAGAAGAGCGTCTACAACATGTATATAATACTATGGCATAATAAGAGTTCCTTCTTTCCTAAAATCTAGACATTACTCAATCGGCAACTTTTATTTTGCAACATACTATTCAGAGTAGCTACAATTAGCACTGCTGTAATGGACTGAATGAATGAATTCAATGGTTATAGGACATTTAGGTTATTTTTGTTTATGTAGATTAGTTAAATCTACAATATTTTACAGGGTGTGGTGCATATTGGCAAAAGTCCGAAACGGTCCATATTTTTTTCATCATATGAAAACCACATTGGTTGAAAGACAACCCTCCACATTTACCGGTCAGTAACCATGGTGATACGGGCCTACACAGCACTGCTTCCATTCCAGATGCTTCCGCAAAGACGGGCTGTCGTCTTAAATGAAGGCGGAATCCTGGCGGTGAAGGCAGCGGATTACCTCGCGGCTGGTAAGCCTCTGGCCTCGCAGGAGAGGCCCGGAAGACAGAGGGCTCCGGGACGGGCTCTGGGTTGTGGCTTTAAGAGAGGATCGTGGGAAACTTTGAAGTGGGTTCTGCCAGAGGCTGCCCCTCTGGCTCTCTGAGGTTTGCTGTCTGTATTTCTAATGTGCCGTGAGATGAGAATGACTCGCGGCTCTCTCCCACGCACTGAACTGCGGCCCGCTCACCGGCTCAGAATCCCTCTCAACCCTCGCGCTCACTTTGACCCAAAGCTCTGCCAGGTTAAAAAAAAAAATAATAATATATAACCAAACCTTAAGTCATCAACTGTCACTAGCAATGAAATGAAACGGTAGAGTCCAACAGCATGGCAGAAGTCATGGCACTCTGTGGCTTTCTCCCATCACTCAGCTGAAGGTAATGGGGTCAGGCATGGTCAGTACTTGGGCAGGAGACCTTTCTAAGACCTCTCCACTTTTAAGTAAACCAGTTTTCAGCTTTACTTTACCGTGACGTGTCAGTAGCTAAGTTGTGCTTTTCCCAGTTGATGTATCTCATTTCATTCATTTAATAATATTACTGAAATGACTGAATTGCACTGAAATGCAGTCCTTGTTCTGTTCTTGTATTCCTGCTCATAAGGACTTTGTGGTCACATTCACAGGGATGCTTGAAGCAAATGCAAAACAAGGAAGATTTTGAAGTATTTTGTAGAGGACTAATTTTACAAATTTATAAAAATTAGTTTGAATTATTAAGTTATTATGTGAATATTTAATACATATAAATTATTGATGCTTCTTATGTTTGTTGTGTTTGTATGGTGTTGACCTATAGGAGCACAATCTGATATTTTGAGCTCCTCCCCCTTATCGCTCCAGCCAATCGTCTTCACTCATGGTATGACTAACAACGTCTCCACCTTTCTCACTTCCCATCATGCTCAGCAGCATCTGCAAACACATTGGATACAAATTGTTGTTTTTTTTTTTTTTTTTTTCTCCCTGTATCATACATTCCTCACTGACCTGGGCATATACAGTAAGTGATTTGCAGAAATCTGGCACATCACTGAACAACATGTCGCTTCGTTTCTTACAAAAGTGAAAACAGCAGATACACAAGAGCCTTTCCATGGTTCTAGTCCCCTCCGAGCCCCAGATGCCAGCACTGTGACCGTCACACTGCCACACCAGCTGGGTAATGACAGCAGAGCCATGACCTCCTCTGGAAGCCTTTTACTGCCTCATTTCTGTCTGCTGTGTATTTCCCCTTTCCCTTCTATATACCCATCTCAATTCCTCTGCTCAATTTCCCCAGCTTTTCCAAGGGTCATTCATTGGTTCGATAGTGCTCCAGGCCAAGATGGAGTCAGGCGGGCCAGCACTGAGTCTCACCATATGACACCCCTGTGTATGACTCATACAGGTATCAGGAATCGATTGTGTTCACATGGGTTCAAGAAGATAAAGGGGCAAAACCTTGGTAGATCTGACATAGAGCAGGACTATACAATAACAGAGGAAATGGGAATGATTCAGAGCTGCTGATGTCATGAGTGTTACAGCTCCCATCATGAAGTTCCATCACTTGACTATAAGATATAAATTTAATGACTGTAGGCCACTCTTATTTTTTGGTGTATGCACATGTATTAGATCAAGGGGGGGATAAAACAAGGCAGGCGGAAATGTTTCAGGGGTACACTTGAATTTCCACTTGATATTTACTTCTGTTTGATACAATGATTCTTTTCTCTGACGAAGGAGTTGTTTTATTCCAATCACTGTATTGTTTACATGACAATATCTTTTTAGAGAAAGTGAGGCTGCACGTTGACACAGCCATGTCTTTGGCCTTCCCAGCTGCACGTGACTCTCTTTACACCCTCATTCCCATCTGTAAGCATCTCTACATGTGCTTTTTTTGCAGAGAGATATTTCCACGGTGGTGTTTTTTGAAGGTGAATTGAAGTTGTTCCTCAGTGACAGTTCATATCACTAACGCAGATTGCAGGGCACTGTGTTTGTATGGGCAGGAAACGTTTACTACTCAGGAAAGATCAGGCTGTGTCTCTGAGGTGCGACAGGTGCTGTTTATGCCACCTTTTTATTACCAAAACAAAATCAAAAATTAGTGCAAAACGAACAGTTGAACAGTTTGCAGTGATTAGGGAACTGGGCTCATAAGTTGCAGGTTCAATTGCTGTATGTGTGCTTGCGTGTATGCGTGTATGCGTGTGTGAGAAACCTTGAGCAAGGTACATAACCTGAGTGTCTAGCTAATATAAAATATTCATACTTGGCCATTCACCATCACTGTTAACTGCTTTATTGTTTAACGACAGATTTGGCAGCTTGTTATAATACAGATATTGATAATTAATAAAGTTACTGTAATAGATGTGTTATACTGTTAGGGATGAAAGGTTAAATAACGTTTTTCGCTACTCTGCTTCTCCCATTTTTCCATCATCATGTGAGCCAATGATACAGACTCAAATAACTCATCTCAGTGGTCTACAAGGTTGTTTGTATTATCTGAGAAATCTGGTATACTATTAGTCCAAAGTCCATATTACATATTATTGGTAATAAAGCTTAAGATGTGGATATACTGTACATTCCCCAAAGTTTGTGTTGGAATATTTGGTATGTGTACACACTATTAACTACATAACTGCATCTCCAGATCAGGTCAAACAGCAAGCAGCTGGAGGGCTGAACTGTGAACGATTCCATTCAAAAATAGTGTTGAGAGGGATAAGTGTTGATGTCACATTTCCAGTTTGCTCAGGTGAAAAAAATCTAATTCACTCCTTAAACTCCAGAGTAGGATACCTGCTTTCACATCTGTCAGGTGCTAAAAAAAAGATGGCCACATTATCGGAAGGTGGCTGACTAGATCCAGTTCGGAAGCAAAGCCAGTGAATCCATGTGGTCCTCTTCAGAAGGACTGGCAGTGCACATGAGCCAGTCTTTAGAGGGTACTCAAAGTAATTTGGCCTGCTAGCGATCCCTGACCATCATAGCAACCACAGGGGTATAACTATTCCACCTACCTACTCCCCATGCTCCTACATACCTTCTGCCTCTTATTCATGATCATTTTTTAATGCAATAAACTGAAATATAGGTAGGAAGAGGCCACTAAAGTGAAAAGCCTTTCAGTGCAGCTCTGGTTACAAACAAGTAAAATTTTAATATCTCCTCTGAAGTAGGTTCACTGAGTTTTCATTGAACATTTGTGAAACAAATAGCCCCATAATGGCTGACATCAGGCGTTTAAAGAGTTTATAGCCAAATCTTTTTTTTTTTTTTTTTTTTTACGGGATGTTAAAGCTACAGCCTAAAAGCAAGTGTGGTCAACATAACGGATGGTCTAACCTTTGTGTCTAATTTACTAGACTCCACCAGCTGTGGTGCTGGGTTCTAACCAATTCCTCTTGTGAAGCGTGGAGAAACACGTAGTGAATAACATGTGCTTAACAATGAGAACAGGCCATTGGGCCCTGTCTGAGCATGTCGTTTTGTGTCTGTTCACTGGTCTGTAAAAGCCCAAGGTGGCCCGTGTCATTCCAGCCCGTCCCGCTAGCGAACGATGATGCCGAAGTAGAGGGAGATGGTCATCGCTCAAAGGCCTCCCAGCTGTTGTTTCATTAGCAGCATGGATACTGTGTGAGGACCTGCTCTGCAAGCTGGCATGATATACCGTGCACACAGGAAAAGACAAGAGATCCATTTGATGGCGCTGTGGAGTCAGGATACCTTAAGCCACCCAGAGCATCGCATGTACCCCCTCCCATCAATTAGTTAGATGTGTACACACCTAATGTCTCAGTCAGCATTGCTAATGAGGACTGTAAAAAACATATGAATACATGATGCAAAGGCCAGGACAGTCAACCCACCGAGCCTTGCCACTCACCTTCAGTATGGAGAAGGTTTAGCACTTTTCATGACATCACCTCAAGATGAAATGTCATTGGCTGGTCACTTGTTGGCTCATTGTCATTTTAACTGGACCCTTGACCTGAAAAAGGCTACAGCGCCTCAGAAATCTACTTCTCGACAAGTGGGCCGGTCTCACTCCGGAGTTTACGTCTTGACTCCTCTGATACGCTGGGAGCAGAGGTATGAAAGCTATCACAGAGACAGGGAATGGCAACGTCTTCATCTCCGCCAGAAGTCATGACTCACAGTCTCTCAGATCCTACCTTGCTATTAACTAGCTGTGCCTGGCTTAGATGGCATTATGGGATTAGAGACCACCTCCTGTTAAAGTCCCATATGAATGAATAGCAGTACGGTGCATTAACCAATCCCAGCATACAAGATATCGATCAGGTGAGCTGCTCTTCTTTTGATACTGTTACCTTTATCTCTTCCCACTCAACTTTCACATCAAACTTGACATTTAATTGGTTAATTTACCATGTCATCAATGGCTATACCATTCAACCATGTAGCTCACAGTTTACATAATCGTGTGTGTATGTGTGTGTGTGTGTGTGTGTGTGTGTGAAATATCATTTTTATGTTCTGTACAGTGAATGTGGTACAGTTTGTTTTCCTAGCAATCTTAGAGAGCTGTTATGTTGAAATCTGTCTGCTCCTCCGACCCATTGCGGATATATTTGCTGCCAAAGGCATTTTCATTCAACATGTGCTTGCATTTTAATTAGCAATGATTATTATGGTCTTCTGATTGGTATCACTCACCTTCTGCATCCAAAAGACTTCCTTTGCTTCCTTTCTTTATCTTCCTTTATACAGGTGAAAATGTTTTTAAACCAGATAGAAATATACGACTGATCTAAGTGTATTATGATCTGCTGATTTTAATGAGGTCATGGAAGCAGACAATCATAATTATTTCATGAACCAATAAATCAATTGGAGAATCAGCACAGCCTCGTAGTCAGAATGGTTTTGCAAGTCGTTAGATTATGATAAGAGATTAATCATAAATCCGCAGGTAAATAGTATTGATTACTGGGATAAACAGCAACATGACACAGTTTCCTCCGGCATGTCTCCACAATCAATTCTACAACGTATGCCACACTACCACTGAAAGGAGAACACAGTCTGTCTGAAATTAATTCTTTAGTAGGCCCGGTTTGGGAGAGGAGGTCTAGACAGTGAAGGCAGCGTCTGGTCTTCGTTTCTTTCAAATGTATTCACCCATAAACATAACAACCTGCACCCTCTTTCATGATGGAATTGTGTACATTAATCTATGTAATGGGGTCAAATGCTGTTTCAAGTGATCAGTTGTCTAGTTTCATTATATTGATAAGCAACAGTATTAATTTATTTCTCTGTGAGCTAATGTATTTATATATTCACCCATTGTTTTCCACTCAGAATATAGTGTATTTCTCACAGAGCACAGCTACAGCTGCAAGTATAATCACAGTGCATCGTCTGCATGGTCCTCAAATCTGATGTTTGAAAAACAGACTTCAGCCATTGGTATACAGGAGCATGGATGGATATGAATTTGTCTCATTTCATTCAGAAACCAGCATTCAGAGGGAAAACAATATAAAAGACTCATTATGTTAGTGAAACTGCATGACATGTTTCTGCAAGCAGCTGAGAAAAGGAGCATGTAATTGCTGATGTTTTCATAGCGGTTTTGACAACAGTTGAGCTGTTCAGTGGTGTGGTGCACCCAAGCAGAGTGTATGCACGTGTGTGTGTGTGTGTGTGTGTGTGTGTGTGAGTGCATGCATGTGTATATGTGTGTGTGTGTGTGTGTGTGTGTGTGTGTGTGTGTGTGTGTATGAGTGTGTGTGTGTGTGTGTGTGTGTGTGTGTGTGTGTGTGTGTGTGTGTGTGTGTGTGTGTGTGTGTGTGTGTGTGTGTGTGTGTGTGTGTGTGTGTGTGTGTGTGTGTGTGTGTGGTGGTTGGGGATGGGGAGTCTGTAACAAAGGTTTTCAGGTGATTGACACACCATCTTCCTCTCTGTAGAGAACCTATTCAGTTCATTCTCAACAATAAGGAATAGAGCAGACATGTAGCAGAATGAGCCCACATCTATCCTGGACCAAACGGGAGAATGTGCACTAACTGACACAGTGCCTACCCTGCAGGTGCTCCTCTGGATTAACCCAAAGGAATTGGTCCACTTTGTATGGTTAGGTTTGGTACAGCCATATAATTTGTTCTTTTGTGTATTTTGCCCGTATCAACTTGTTATGAGTGTACAGGCTCTGCTCTTTGTCATATTCTCTGTCTTCGTCTGCTTATTTGTCTAGGATATAATTTATTTTTGGCAAAAATTGCCCACACTTTTAGAACCAATTAAATTAGGATGCCAATTGATTCACCCATCAGTCAATACTTGGGTCAATTCAAAATTGAGGTCTCATTTCAATTGAATAATTTTCTACAAAGTGCAATGACAAAATGAAACAACTGATGTGGACAATTAAAAGCCATGGGATGTGAATGTGGTAGATTTATTCTTTGTGGCATGCGAGGCAAATCATTAAACGTCATATAAAAAAAAAAAAAAAATCAAAGTCTTTTCTTTACAATTCAGTGGTTGCAAATGTGGCAGGAATAAAGACTGGCACACAACAAATGGTCCCCTAGGATAAGGATATACTGTGGCCTAACAGGTAAGAAGATGTGTGTTACTGATTGGATTTAACAGCCTGTAGTAGCAACAATAACCCAAAGGCAGAATGTGAATAATATCCATTAGATTTGAATTATTAACAACTACATGCAACTGCTTGTGAAAGTCATAGTTTTAGCAGCTTTTTGTTCCATTACCCTGCAAAATTCATGATCTAACAACAAAAACCGGAGGCATTGCCTTAGAACAAAACAGCAACATACAAAAGGCTGCAGGTAGAAAAATCTGTATGTGCAAAGCATACAGAAAATACAAAGCTAATTCCTTCTAGATTCATCAAAAAGGTTATTCTCTTATTAAAATGCTTTATTCTAATCAACCCTCTTATTATTATTATTATTATTATTATTATAAAATTCCCTCTCCTTATTTGATTTCTCCCTGCAGAGTAGCAGTTTGCTCCCTTGCCTTAGTATTCAGGCAATAGCTTCTGGGAAGCTATAGAGACATGAATCTACAGAAAGCTTGATTCTGCAAAATTCATACTGGGTCCTATGTATAGGTCAGCTTAATCTGTCTGATATGTTCACAAGCAGGCAGTCCTCCACCACACTCTTCAACTGAAGCATTGTTTTCTTTACCTTGGCTCATAGTTGAAGGCGTGTGCGCCTGCTTGTACAGAGTTTGGGAAAAAAAAAGGCTTTTAAATTCTCTGCTCCTGCTGCTTGGAATGATTTCAAAAAACGTTTTAAAATAAAGGAGCTTATCACTTAAAATGAATTTAAAGCTTTGGTCAAAGATCCGGAATCAATAAAAATTAGGGACTGTCATTGTGCTTTTTGATTGGTGTATGACTTTTTTTTTTTTTTATCTGGGTTTCACCTTTAAATTTCAGTGTGGGGTGGGGTGGGGTGGGGTGGGGCTGGGATGGGGGGTTGTGCAAAGTGTAGAGAGATGTTTTCCCCCACAGCCCTGAAGCCATACAGAATGAAAGCAGTGCACGCCGCTTAGCGAGCATCTGCGCTTAGCGGCACCACAGAGACACGCTGGAGTGCACTCAATGCACAGACCCAGGCCTTTTGAGTGCGGTTGTCTTTTTATTATGAACACGTGGTTCTGACACAGGCTGTTTTATGAGACTGAAGATTCAATAAAGCCTGGCTTGCCAGCCCTGACTCAGTTTTATTCGAGTGGTTCCATAAATGATATTCAGCCGTAGGTACTATCTACTCCTCACCCCCCCACACCAAATGCAAACCCCCAACCCCCTCCCTTCTCATAATGCCTGTGCTGGTATTGTCAACTTCACACAAATGATGGGAAAATAAATAAATCTTGCAGCCAGTGATCTGTGAATCTTTTACTGACTTGTTTATTCCAATCAAAGGCTTTTTCTCTTCACTGTAGGCCAGTGTGACTGTCTTCCAGCCCATAGCCTGGCAGGTAAGGTGTCTGGGACATAGTGTTTCAAGCCCAAGTTTAGCCACTTGAGGAGCCGATGGCCCTTAAGCAAGACCCTTGACACCACAGAGGGGCTGGCCCCTGGTTTGTCTCAGCAACCTTATGTGTCTTTGGACAAAAGCATCATCTACATCACAGCTGAAATGTTATTTATGGTTCGAATCTGGGAGTTCCCTGGTAGTCGATGAATCGATGCCAGCCATTTGTTTTTGTCACTACTTCACACCTTGTGAAATCACATTGAAATGGTAAAATGTGTGTGGTGTAGCTTCCATGTAGCTCTCTTGCTAGGTGTGTGAACAGGCTGGTTAAATAATGTATTTGGCAGATGGAGTCCTCTTATGCTCTGCATATTGTAACCATAATGCATTCCAGTTAGCATAACTGTGCACTCATGTCCATTTTAGCTAATCACTTTTGGTTTGAGACAGAACAAGGCATCAAGGCTATTACTGTAACTGGAATTCACTCCAGTTTGCATGACTGCACACTCGTGTCAATTTTGGATAATCACTTTTGGTGTGAGATGTAACGAGGTATCAATGCCATTGATGCTGCCTCACAGTCCCGGTCTGAGCTATTAATATGAGAAACATTCTTGAAAAAAAAACTATCATCATTGTGACGAATAAACAGAAGCTGAGAATTACTCAGCCAGTAATATCTGCAGGATGATGGGGGCAAATCTCACGAACCCCATCTGACATGCAGTCAGGAGGACTGCAGAATCCCGTGTGCATGATGCAAGGTGAGTACTGTGGGATATTGCCTGATCTCAGTGAGCCAGGACCTTAGTTTAAAGCGGGGATCTCAGACTGAAGTCCTGCTGGCCCGCAGCACCTGCTGGTTCTCAGGACGTCTCGGTGCCTGAGAGCTCGCCTTAAGTGCGGGAGCACATCTGAGAGCAGGAGGCCCAGCCGCACGGAAGAGGCTTTGAGTTTGAGATCACTGCCTTAAATCAAAGTCCATGCTACTTAAATCCAAGCCTGAAACTGGCTGTGAATTGAAGCCACAAAAACCTGCTGACAATGCGGGCCTCCAGGACTGGAATTTAAAACCTAATCCGGAAGAAGGTATCTCCAGTAGCCATGTCCCCATGACTGCACTGGGGAATTGTTTTTTTCTTTTTTTTTTTTTTTTTTTGGGTTATATTGCCCAGCAGCCCCCCAACCCCAACCACCACCACCACCTACCGTTAACCAGCAGAACGACTGCATTCTCTATGAGGTCAGGAATTTGTTGAATATCCTCTTACCTGCTTAGCTATGGCCACTCAGCAAATAAGTCTTTTTGGTCTTATGAGTATTGCCCTTATATTTTTGCATGTTCACATTTGTCTGACATGTTGTGTATCCTATTACGGTTACACTTTGTGCAATTACGGTTAATATACTATATGGCAGAGTATGTACATAGGCTAACTCCCATCAATTTTGATTATTAATTATTTACATCAGCAGTGGTAAACATTCCCCAAAATCTCAGAAGGGAGAATAATTCATGATTACGAGCCATTAATTCTTAATATCATCTATGTTGAAAGGGCTGTGAAATGTATTGCTTCTTCTAAGGCGTCTAGAGAACGACAATGGCATTGCATAACACGTCAAATTATCTAAAGTCATTAAAGACGGAGCGCAGTGTAAGATAACAATATCATTGCATAATCATTCAGTTATTGTCTGTCCTATGGGGGAGAGGGCAGTAAGCAGGGATATGAGGAGCTATGTACATGAGTGCATGTGTGGTCTGTCTTTTAAGGCTGAATGCATACGTTATATATGTTCAGCTATGCTGGGAAAAAAAAATGTTGTTGATATTATTTCCTCACCATTATGAGTAAAATATTTTGACTCTTTACTAAGAAAATAAAGCCCTCTGCATATTGACAGGAAATAGATAAATAAATAAATAACAACAAATTAGAGGAATGTTTATAATGCAATGTGTATCATAATATATGGGTTCTATTATGAAAGCAATGACTGATGGAGGAGGGAACAGAAAGACATAGAGACTGGTAAAGGGATGCTGGAGGAAACTAGGCAGAATCCAGAGGTCTCATAAAAACACAGCGAGTTAGACACAAGAGTGATACATTAGATGGCTGGGTGACCACAGATCTGTACTCGAGACATAGCTTTCATGCACTGATTGGCAGCAGTACTATGTAATTAACACTAAACTACAAATGGCTCTCCGGATGAATCTGTTTTCCATTATCTTTAAAAAGGCTAAGATCATTTTTCAGACAATAGATTTCTTTGCCAAAAATAGTTGTGTAATGGCTGTAGCTAGAAAACTGTCCAATAAGATAAACAATACCTGCATTCTCCAACTTGCTGGCATACCCCAGAGAGGATATAAAAGAGGCAGAGAGGAAGGAGAAAAGGGAAAGAGGGATAACTAAAACAAGGGAGAGAGAAGGAGATAAAAAGTCTGGGTGAAAAAGAGAGAGAAACTGAAAGACCTATGACAATTGTGATGCAGGTGTGTATTTGTGTGTGTGTGTGTGTGTGTGTGTGTGTGTGTGTTTGTGTTTGTGTGTGTATACATATTTGGTTGTATGTAGACATAAGCTTGCGTGTGCATGCACACATATACATGTATAGACAACAGTGTAATACATTAATTAATGTAGAATATATCACATTACAGCTTTTCTTAATGCACAAATGAATGACACAAATTTGGCAACATTCCCCTTATGAATGGGAAAACGTTGCATTTGAATTAATGTAAGAGAGACTTTGAGATGAGGACGGGATATATGGATCAAAATAAGAGTGAGAGAGCAAAGGAAAGAGAGAGACAGTATGAGAAGGAGCAGTGAATGATGTTATTATGGTAAACCTGTAGTGAAATGGAGGCTCTGCATAGCTTTATGGCATCCTGGGCATGGGGGCGTGGGCAGGGGTGGGGTTTGGGGCGGGGATTAAGTCTGCAGGACCAGAATTCCCAAACCCCTACACCACACCTGCCAGTTCTTCAGCCTGACAAATTCACCCCCCGCCCCACCCCACTCCTGCCTCTGTAACATGGTTTAATACACTGTTCACCATACCCCCCACTCCTGCCTCTGTAACATGGTTTAATACACTGTTCACCGTAACCCCCCGCACCCCTGCCTCTGTAACATGGTTTAATACACTGTTCACCATACCCCCCACCCCTGCCTCTGTAACATGGTTTAATACACTGTTCACCATACCCCCCCCCCCTGCCTCTGTAACATGGTTTAATACACTGTTCACCGTACCCCCACTCCTGCCTCTGTAACATGGTTTAATACACTGTTCACCGTACCCCCCCACTCCTGCCTCTGTAACATGGTTTAATACACTGTTCACCATACCCCCCCACTCCTGCCTCTGTAACATGGTTTAATACACTGTTCACCGTACCCCCACTCCTGCCTCTGTAACATGGTTTAATACACTGTTCACCGTACCCCCCTGTAACATGGTTTAATACACTGTTCACTCCTGCCTCTGTAACATGGTTTAATACACTGTTCACCGTACCCCCCACTCCTGCCTCTGTAACATGGTTTAATACACTGTTCACCGTACCCCCCCACTCCTGCCTCTGTAACATGGTTTAATACACTGTTCACCGTACCCCCCACTCCTGCCTCTGTAACATGGTTTAATACACTGTTCACCGTCCCCTCTGTAACATCCCCTCTGTAACATGGTTTAATCACCTGTTCACCGTACCCCTCCTGCCTCTGTAACATGGTTTAATACACTGTTCACCGTACCCCCCACTCCTGCCTCTGTAACATGGTTTAATACACTGTTCACCGTACCCCCCACTCCTGCCTCTGTAACATGGTTTAATACACTGTTCACCGTACCCCCCACTCCTGCCTCTGTAACATGGTTTAATACACTGTTCACCGTACCCCCCCCCCTGCCTCTGTAACATGGTTTAATACACTGTTCACCATACCCCCCCCACTCCTGCCTCTGTAACATGGTTTAATACACTGTTCACCGTACACCCCCCACTCCTGCCTCTGTAATATGGTTTAATACACTGTTCACCGTACCCCCCCACTCCTGCCTCGTTGTTTGCTCGGCTCCTCTTCCCCTGAGCCACGAGCTCCCCTGCTGGGCTCTCTCATCATCGCTCATATTGAAACGAATTCCCAAATCCCATCCGAAATAAAATAAATAAAGGAGCATCACAGATACGACAAGCTGTACGCTGCTGGCGGCCCAAGGTTTCTCTGTCACACAAACGCTGGCATAATGGATCTGCACCAAGGAATGTCGACTGGAGAAACTGGGGGGAAACAACCAGCTTCAGGGCACTGAAATACAGTGGGCCATCTCAGTTTCAGGGCTCTGAAATGCGCTCGGCCATCTCACTTTCAGGGCACTGAAATGCGCTCGGTCATCCCACTTTCAGGGCACTGAAATGCACTCGGTCATCTCACTTTCAGGGCACTGAAATGCACTCGGTCATTCCACATTCAGGGCAGTGAAATGCGCTCGGTCATCTCACTTTCAGGGCACTGAAATGCACTCGGTCATCTCACTTTCAGGGCAGTGAAATGCGCTCGGTCATCTCACTTTCAGGGCACTGAAATGCACTCGGTCATCTCACTTTCAGGGCACTGAAATGCGCTCGGTCATCTCACTTTCAGGGCACTGAAATGCGCTCGGTCATCTCACTTTCAGGGCACTGAAATGCGCTCGGTCATCTCACTTTCAGGGCACTGAAATGCACTTGATCATTTCACATTCAGGGCACTGAAATGCACTCGGTCATCTCACTTTCAGGGCACTGAAATGCACTCAGTCATCCCACATTCAGGGCACTGAAATGCACTCGGTCATCCCAGTTTCAGGGCACTGAAATGCACTCGGTCATCCCAGTTTCAGGGCACTGAAATGCACTCGGTCATCCCAGTTTGGGGGAAGGGGGTGGCTGATTTTTGTTCCCTGCACTGTAGGGAACTAAATTATTATTTTTTTTTTATTATATATCTTATTCTCACTGGATTGGAGAATGAGAATGACGATATGATCAGGTCTTGAGAAAAAATAAATAAGAGGGACCTACAGTTTGCGAATTCTGAATCTTACATCCACATGAAAGAGGTATTTTGTGTAGACATTGACATCAGTCTTATTCTGTTCATTTTAACATTCCACATTCCATGCATGCACCTGCCTGCCACCCTGCAACTGCCACTAAACCTCCATTTTCATTGGACATGAGAACACTCAGCTTCTCCAAGGGAACGTCACCCTGCCTCCCCCCCCCTGCATTCCACTGTAAAGCCACTATTCAAATGTACCTGTTTCAAACGTCCCTCTCTTGTTGGATTACTACAATACAAGCACACCACAGGTTAGTTACGTCCTCAAGGCCGGGCTTCTATTAGGATTCAAATCAATACCCAATTAAGAATGTGTGACTGGTGTGGGCGTCAGAAACACCTAATGCTTGATGCAGACCGGCAAATGAGGAGCTGTGGGATATATAATTCATGAGTAAATGGAATATGAAAGACTGACACTCATTTCTTCAGTTGTTCACAGTGGTGTTTCATTTTCTTGAATAAATATCCGCCGTATCTGCAGTAGAGATATTCTGTATGAAGATGAAGGCACCATTAGATTCAGACAGATTGCACATACCACAGGTCTTTTTGAAGTCTTTAAAACTCCCATGTAAAATTCAGAACCTGTATATGCATTTTTTATAATCTTGGGTAAAGAGCATTAAACAGATGTCATGCTACACTTTTGAATAATATTCAGGAAGGCAGTCCTGGTCTGTATGATCTCTTCGTTTCCAGAAGCCTGAGAGTTTGATGCAGACATGGTTTTCTCTTTGATATGAGGAGACTGATTTGCATGCCGTCAAGTGTCGTCTGTGTAACCCCAGAGCTGCAACCGTGCCAAAGGTGTGTCGAGTTCCACGCCACTCGTATGGCTTGGAGACCGGAAAAAATATAAAATAAAACAGATACAACCTCAGAGGAATGGAGATTTCCCCTCACGAGTGGAGCACAGCGCCCCCTGCAGGATGCAACTGCCGGCTATGCTGAAGATGCATTAAACCTTTATAAATCACAGCAGGCGGCCAGAGAAGAAATATGATTTTCCACACCCCCACCTCCAAAAAAGGCTTATTCAAGCAGAACGCCTTTTAGCCACCAGAATATTCTCTCTCTCTCTCTCTCTCTCTCTATTTTTCTCTTTCACCTACTCTTCCTGTCTTCCTCTCTCTCCCTCTCTGTCTTCCTGTATCTCTCTCTCTCTCCCTCCTTTTCCCTCTCTCTCCCTTGCTCTATCTCTCTTTATGCATCTTTTTCTCTTCCTTGCTCTCGCTAAATCTCTCTCTCTCTCTCTCTCTGTCTCTTTCTCCCTCTCTTCCTTTTGCCTGGCTGGCCCAGCTCACTGTGAAATCTGTAAGGTAAAGAGGTCCTTAATGGACTTTGGACTCCATGAAAATAAATGAATGAGTGAAGCGATGGAGAAAGAGAAGTTTCTGTGTCACGCAGTGACAAAATTACTCTTTAAACGAGACAGATTAGTATCGGTGACAGCCAAACCCTCTGAAACCCCATTAAACCACATATAGATTTGTGTATGTGTGTGTGTGAGAGCGAGAGAGTCTGTGAAGCTGAACATGTAGCTAATTTGGTTCTTAGTCTCCTGGATGAATAGACTCAATCGAGTGTTAATATGCCGTACACCAGAGACTCACCAGATCAATATTTCAAACTAATGCAATTTCAAACAAATGCAATAGGAGGAAAGTGGGAAAGAGAATAATTGCATGCGTGTTTTGAGTTTCAGACATTATGCATGCCTTGAGGTAATGTATCATAACGACATGCTAGGTCTTTGTGTCTGCAGTGCGAAAGCCCAAATGATTGAATTGGGGTAACCCTGCCACCCATGTCATCATTTAGCATGCAGAAGGCATTCAGTCAGCCGCTAACAGCTCTGCAATGTATGACCTAATGTCTGTCAAGCATTTTTCTTCCACCTCAGCAGCAATCAATGCATACAAATGGCTAAAAGAAATCATAATAATAATGATTTTTGCATTAAGCTCACTCCCAGGGTAAATACACCGTTTTCTTCAGCTCCAAATGACTGAAACATAAGCCAGAAAAATGGGACCCTTGTCTGGTCCTGTTTCAGTGCTGAGGTCGATCGGTTTCTGTCTGTTTGCTGGACTCTTAAGCTCAGACCTTAGGTTCTTTACCCTGTACGTCCACAGAAAGAGTACGGAATAACGGCACAGGTAACGCTGTGGTGAGCCTGTCTAAATCCAGCACAGCCTCCAGCTCCAGCGCCTCTTAAGGGGGCAGCTCAGGACTGGCATTTAACCTCACGGTAAGTGAGGAATTAGGGACACCGCCAGCACACTGCCAATGCCGCAACAGGGCCATTTTCGTCGGGTATGGTGCATTCGTCTGTATCGCTGTTCAGATGCAGTCCTGTGTATACCATGGCAGGGATTTCATGAAAATATCCCATGGTCCAGTGAAAAATAAGTTTAAACCATGTATGCCTATTCCTTACTTATTTCAGAACTTAGGATGCTCTTGTATGTAACATGTGGAGTGAGATTTGACATACATGTTCCACACCTGTGCTTCCACCAACGTACAAACAAACAGACACACACATGCACAAACACACACACTCACTCCTCCATCACACATCACTGTGAAGCACAAAATCTCACAGATCCAAGTTTTACCCAGTAACAGACATCTGCAGCTGCATACAGTGACCAGGTGTGCACCTGTGCACCCCTCACTTCCAGGGGGACACAAACCTCCAAACCCCCACAGTGCTCAAAGTCCCATTCCACACCTGGGGCTGGAACTTTCTGCATCCTTCAGCCACCTTCCCACAGTGCAATGCACAGCACACTGATTTCCATTTCAGTTTAAAGCTGAATGAGTCACTCAAACCGTAACCTTATTTTTTCCTTCTTACTCTTTGCCACCCCCACCCCAAAAACAATCCACTCTCCCTGCCATCTTACGAATCATTTCAATACTGCAACAGAGCGAAGAACGAATTACAGTATTAATGTTGTTCTATTGCAATTAAACTTTTCATTAAAAGTATGTGGGTACGAGCAGCAGGAGAGGAGTAAAATGCATTCAGTGTCCTACCTGTTTGTTTCTACAGTAGGCTCAGGACTCCAGGTTATACACACTGAGCGAAGCGAGCGCCCAGGAACAGGACGTACAAACACTGAATTATGGACGCGGGGAAAGAGAAATTCCAGATCTCAGCGTCGCCCCAGAGATGCCAGGATGAGCATCACCTTGATTTCAGAAATTACGCAGCGCTGTGAGCTGTCCGCGGTCCACAGACCCAGTCAAGACGCTCCACACGTATGGGTGAGGAAAGGGAGAGAGCGGCGGCAGGCTTCCGCTCGCACTCATGAAACCCGATTTCTCGCTTCTCACTTCTCCTCCTCCCTCTCTCTCTCTCTCTCTCTCTCTCTCTCTCTCTCTCTCTCTCACACTTTCTCTCTCACCGCTGTGAGCGCAAACTCATTCCACCTCTGTATAATCAATCTAGCCTGACGGAAGCTAATAGACCTCTATTTAACCAGCCAATCAATAGCAAGGATTCTGCAGCTAGTTCCCTACGGCGTATTCCAGAAGTGATACAAACAATAAGAGTTTTGCCAGTAGTTGGACTCTTTTTTCATTGAATTATCTGCCTTGGAGATGTGTTCTTTTAAGTATTGGGGGAAACACTGGGGCTAACACAAGCCGTGTCTCCATTTCCTACACAGTAAGGGGGTGGGCTGATTCACTTTGGCAATGAGGATTCATCCTCAGCCATTCACTCCAACAGAGATCAGCATGTGGTCAATTAGATTATGCATTCAGATATTTGTTTCAGCTTTGCATGAACACAATTTCACTTTGTAGAGGAATATGCAAGAACACTGTGTCTATTACATGTAGTCATAAAGCCTATATATCTGTGTCATAAGAATGTCATAAGACCTGACATAACCAGTCAGCTCACTGTATTACAGCTTATAACATGACTCTACCATAATGTGTTCCTCACATTTAATGAAATATTTTCATAGCAATTACTAGAATTTTTGCCTCAGATATTACAACAGTGTAATTCCATTGGCCATGAGACACTTAAATTCCAAATGCAATTCAGACTCAAAGCGATTTAACTGTGTAAGCAGCAGCATACATTTCTCAGTAAGTTTGGGTAATACAACAGAACTAGGCTATCCTGTGATCCTCCAAGAACAGAGCTGAAGACCACTGCTTTCAAGTATTTCAAGTCAAGTGTTAGCATTTATACTTTTCTCTAGTTTCTTCTCTTGTTCTTTCCCCTTTTGTATTATTTTCAGTCTGTTGGAGGTTTCATTCTTTTTTTTTTTTTGTCTTCATGGCTGTTGCCCCTGTCACCCTTCAGAAGACAGGAGCGAGGCTGGCACTTGCTGTTGAGGTGAATAGCTGATGTGATGAGACCAGTGGCCTCCACAGCCAGGGCGTTTCTGAGGGCATGGATGGCTTCTGAAATGAGCTCTGGGTTAACGCACACTTATCTTGCGTTGTCTGCGACCAGGAGCTGCCCGGAAACTACATGCAGATGCTTTGGCAAGGGGAAACCGCTCTTTCCAAGAACATTCTCTCACCAGCTGCCGCACCAGCCTCTAGCCTGATCCTGCCAAATGGCTGGGGCTGAACGGGGCTAAGATTGGTCCTGTGGGGAAAAAAATGCTGGAAGAACAAGATTGAGATAGTCCTTCTGGCTAGCAAACAGCTATGCAAAGCAGGGATGGGGACACTGTGCTAAGAGAGGAGCCTCCTTATATGTGGTGCATTACCCTCCAGCCAGAGTTAATGTGCTGAGTAAAATTACCATGGTTATTAGCACAAAGAAAATCCTGTTCTTTCCAAAGGGCTGGCCAAATTCCCAGTTTAGATTTTTCAGTCTGGACATTCAGAAAAGATGTGCTGACTTCACTAAAGCTGTGGTTGCAGTAACATTGTGTCCATTCTCTGTGTAATCAATATTAAAATGGAGAAAAATGCATAAAAATACCATCACATCAGCAGGTTTTTAGGGAAGAAAATTGTCAAATCTCCTGCATTGCTTGAACTAAATGATGAATTATTGCATGTTTTCATCTATTTATAATATTGAGTGACTAAACAACACAAACAAAAAAAAAGAAATATTTTTGGTAGGCTAGCTTGTTTTGTTATTAACAACTGTTATCAATATACATAAATGTACACCAACTCTGTTTCAAGCTAGCTTGGGTGGTACTGCATTATTCAGTCTTTTTTTTTTTTTAATCACAGACAAATGGTTGTGATGATGATGATGATGATGATGATGATGATGATGATGATGATGATGATGGAAGATTTTGCGAAAAGCAAAACCCATTGATTAGTGCAAACCAGACAGTCACTGACAATGGATTGTACCACCACCCACTTTAGTGTCATGATGCTTCATTCTTGCATTGCAACTTAGAACATTTCAAGTGGTCGCTTGACCTGAGCTGAGCTTTATTGGAATGCATCTGAATTCCTTGTTTGTGAGAGAACATCATTTGGTGCATGTTTATTGATCTCGCATGGGCCGCCGCTCGAGGCCTGACAGCGCCTCGTTAATTCCTCATGGATTCCTCTGTTCTCCACAGATTAGTAAATACCGGCGCTTTACGTTCACGTGTCACTCCCATTATCGGTTGCGGCCATCTTGTTGAAATTTAAAGGATCAGTCATCCCCGAAGAACTGCCAGGGAAATCGAATTTCGAGCTGCCCTTCAGTCAGTGCGTGACTGCTGGGGCTTCATTTATCCTGACTGGGGGAGACAGTTGCAACAGACCCTGAAGGCAAAAAAAAAAAAAAAAAGTGGCTCAAAGTTCCTCACTTTGCCCGTGTTCACATTTAAACATTTAAATCTACCACAGGAGTGAAGCCTTAGCATCATGTCTGCTTTTTCTGACGCCACCTGAGATGGATAGCGCCTCCTGCTAAAGCTGGGGTATCCCAAAGATTGCACCGGCAGCTTAGGACCAGTGTTTTTCATCCTGGTGCTGGAGGTTCCGGCTCGTCGACCCTGTCCGCGGTGTGGCAGAAGCTCGTTCCCCTGTCAGTCCGGAATTCTTCTCAACCGACGCTTCCACCGCTGTCCCCAGTAACCAGTTCTCTGAAGACAGGAGGCCCCAGGTAGAGATATCAGATACACTCTGACACACCAGTGGCTGGGGTTGATCCACTGCTCCTCTAATTCCCCACAGGCCACAAACAAACTGACACAGGGGTGTGTTTTCTCACTGGCTTCTATTTCAGCAAACAGGGTGCCACTCCAGCTTGTTGACACTGTCTGAATTCTTTTACTGAATTCTTTACTGCCTGGATTCTCTTACCTGTGGTAGTCATTACTGGTGTGCCACATTGGTTTGGTTGCACTGTTGGAACAGAATTTGTTTTAGTTTGCTGCTGTTGCTGTTATTGTTATGTTTATTTCTTGTTTTCAAGTACAGATTGCAAAATTTGTGAAGAAAAAGTATTTTTTCCTTCACATTCTCTTATTTATTTATTTATCTTTATTGAGGACACGCCTATATGAAACATGAAGTCAATATGAGCCTCGTGAATCATATGTAGGCACCTGATTCTATGCTTACTGATGTGCAATAAATGCCCATTGGCAATGTCAGTATCATATGCAAAAAGCAGAATAAAATAAAATAAAAAAAAAAAAAAAAAAACTATGGATATTATTGTGGTGTAAGCTGCTTTTTATTATGGCTCAACATTCCAATAAATGATAAACCATCCAATGAGGCCAGAATATGGACAGTACATTTTTCCCTGTAATGTTGATTACAGGTGATGTCAATAATTTCAGAATGCAGAAAATATTGATGAATGTCAAAACATTGCTTAAGATATTCAATAGTATGGTTTATAATCCAATCCTTGCATATGTATCATGAATGCATTATTTATTATGCAGTATTTCTTTTCCCAGATCTAATCAATTATGGGGCTTTTCGACTCTCCCCATTACTCCCTCTCTCCTCACCCCATCTGAACTGTACCATCGACCCTACCAGCTCACTATGAAGAGCAGCTACATACATCAGTTCCCCCGATTCCTTAGATCCAAAATGGCACCACTGGGACTTGAGCGCTGGGTTTTGGGACACACATCCTCCCCACAAACAAATGCGTTTATTCCCAGAGCCACACAGGGACCCATGCCATCTTTTTCACCTGATCTGGGATCAGCAGTCAACACTGCAATGTGCCCTCTCCTACCAAGGCAGCATTGTGGCTTTGTTCCCTCAATTTTCTCTCCTATGAGCCAGGGAGTATTTCCCACAGCTCTAACATACAAGGAAAAGACACAAAAACAAAACAAAAAAAAAAAAAAAACTTTAAACTAAAGAGCTTTTGGAAGAAAATAAAGAGGGAGAAAAAGGAAAAGTTATTTGTCTCTCCGGTTTTTACCTTGAGGATGTCTGCTGTCATTAAGGAGACAGTTGATGCCTCTCACTCTCTGGTGATTGGCAGAGGCCGATGGCGTGGGTAATCAGCGCCGTTAAAGATGAAATATCTGGGCTTTGGTGCCTGCTCGGTGCCTGCAGCGTCTCTCCATAGACAATAATGAGTTTAACTGTGTGCTGCTGTGATGGTGCTTGCCTGGATGGAAAATCCCTGCACCCCACCCTCATTCTTGGTTTGGAGTTTAGTGACCTTGTGGTTACAAGGCTGTGAGTGAAAGGTTTTATGATCAAAAGCCAGACAGTCCTTGTTAATTTAAAAACCAGTATTGCTGGATAGTGTGCTCTGTATGTATCTGCTTGAACACAATTTTCCAAATGTCTACTTTGCGGTCACCTGCAGCCACACAAACCCAATAAATGAGAGAGCGATGTAGTCAGGTTAAGCTTGTATAAAAAAGACATGCATGTGAAACATAACATGACTAAAATTCTGTAAGGAACTTTCAAAACACTCATATTTACACATATGCAAGCACACACACAAACACACACAAACACAATATAGCGGCAGGAAGGCCAGGCTGAAAGTTGTGCTGAAATGGCCAGAAGTAACCCTCTGTACTTCAGGAACTCTTTGGTGAAGGACCGAAAGGGACCATTTGTAATTTTTTCACATTTGCTTTTTTTTTGTTGTTGTTTTTTCCCCCTTGTACATTAAAGCAAAATGTGAGATGCAGGGCTTACCCGATACTAATACAGCACTGAGGAATAATTACTACAATTCCCACAATCCCTCAGTCCTTACAACCATTTAAAGCTGTTTGAATAGTGCTTTATACATTCATAGAAAAAAAAAACTGCAAAGGTGTGAAAGGGTGTGTGTATGTGTACGAGTTAGAGAGAGAGAGAAACAGAGAGAGAGAGAAAGAGAGAGAGAGAGAGAGAGAGAGAGAGAGAGAGAGAGAGAGAGAGAGAGAGAGAGAGAGAGAGAGAGAAAGTGAGTGAGAACGAGGGGGAGGGTCTGAGGAGACAGTTTGTCTAATTGAGGCACAGAGTATGATGGAGGGATGTCGACTTCAGCGTGCCTGATGGAGGACGATGAGGACAATACGTACACAAACTAAACTCCCACTCATCCTGCTTGGCCATTAGAGCCCAGCCTCCATTCATTATACACCATCACAAACACATTTATCTGTGCTTCATTTTAACTCCTCTTAGCTTTGGCTAATTGAGTGGTGTGTGCGCGCGCGTGTGTGTGTGTGCGCGCGTGTGTGTGTGTGTGTGTGTGTGTGTGCGTGTGTGTGTGTGTGTGTGTGTGTTTGTGTATGTGTGTGTTAATTTGTGTGTCCACATATGTGCACTGGAATACAACAAATCTGCTGTATGTTAATGGGTTCATGTTTTGTTTTGTTTTGTATGTGTGACTAATTGCAAGCAGGAATGTACTTTCATTAAATAAAAAAAAAAAGGCAGCCTGTAGTCTAGTGGCTAAGTTAAATGACTGGGACCCCTGAGGGTGGTGGTTCAAGCCCCAGTCCAGCCACAGCAAGAACACCATTGCTGTTGGGTCCCTGAGCAAGGCCCTTAACCTCACATTGCTCCCAGGGGGTTTTGGCCCTTGGCTATCCTAATCAACTGTAAGTTGCTTTGGATAAAAGCATCAGCTAAATAATGATACTGTAAAATAATTCCCAGCCTTTTTGTATGTGTGCTGTTGTTGTTATCACCATTCTCTTCATCAGTTGCTATAACATGATTTATTTGCCCCATGGTTTCTCCGCTTAAAGTATATGTTACATAATGTGGGTTTGGCTAACATTCAGCTATGTAACTTCCTTCCCCTCAAGGGGCGGGACCAAATTACAACTTCCTGTGTTCCTGAGTGTCGTATGCTGCTCAACAGTGTCATCATTTTCAGTGTGGCTGCAAACTAGCAGATACATTCCCTCTGTGATTCTACTGATGTGAGTTTTCACAACATGGGAAAAAAAACACAGCCATGCCTCACCCCGCCTCTTGGCCTGACAGTCTCCTCGGCAACATCGCCCTACTTACCTCGATGTCATTTATATTTATGGAGCCTCTTTCAGGGTAAGGGTCCCGAGGTGGCTTACAGCAGAGGGCAAACAATTTGACCTTTCCACCCACGAGGGGCTCGCTACAGCGCGAGTCAGCAAGGCCAGCCCGGCTCGGTTTATTCACAGGAGGCTGGGAGGCTGTCATAAATAAAAAAACACATTTCTGTCCAGATGAATTATTGATGCTGAAAATTTAACTTGTCATCGCTTTACACACGTTTATCAACCGATGAACCTGCATGTGAACATGTGTAAGGACGGCAATGATGACCCGAAGCAATGGGATTAGTATGGAACGCAAGGAATCATCCAGCCAGTCGGATATGAAAGGGATTGTTGGGTGGACATATGCAGAGGACGCCAGGGAATGTTTGGGAAACATTTTGAAAGTACAAGAACCGCAGCAACATTAATGACTGTAGGGAGTCAGAACCTTAGTTCAATGTTTATCTCAAATATTTGTTTCGTCTAAAGTAAAGTGCTTTTACAAAGTACAGTGCCCCCATCACTGTGTTGGGTCAAAATCTTTTATTTGGTCAAGGGGATAGCACCCCCTACTGGTAAGCCATTCCTCCTCCAGCATCAACATGAGGAGAGACCTTGAGCCCTCTCTCTCTTTCAGCAGTTTTCCATTACAATGCTGTGTGCTAATATGGCTATTAATTATTAAAATGTGTTAAAGAAAAGAAAACAAACATGTCTATATTTTCTGGTAGTCTGTGTTCAGCTTGGGATTTTTAAACAATGAACATCACTTTAAAAACATAATTACATATAAAGATAAGAGCAGGAGATTCAGCCCAGCTAGACTCACCTAGCTATGTAATATGCAAACATGACATTCAGATTAGATAATGAAGCAATGATGTGAAGGAAATACAGGCATGGCATATGGAATAATATGCTCCATGTTATTTGTCAGCGTTTCCATGAGTCTAGCGTATCTCATGCAGTCTGTCAGAGTTTATTTAACTGTGGGCATTTCATTGTGAACCAGTCTCTACCCTTCCCTTGCCCTACTATGTGCTATCCATCTGCTCTTTTTAAAAACTCTCACAGTGTCCTGCTCTGCCCTATATCTCTTAGAATACAGCAGGCAGTTTATCCCACTGAAATAATCCTCTGGCCGTGCTTTTTGTGAGTGTGTCTCGATACACAAGCCGTAAAAATGGCCATTTCCTATATTTATCTATAGCCACAGTCCCCGGCTGCAGTCCTTCCCTCTGTATCTAACGCAGTCTCGCACGGGAAACTATGATGGGTGATGAATGGATTCGATTGGGCTGGACCTTAGACTCGAGTGGTTCAGCGGCCCGACTGAAGGAAAGACACTGCGGACCCACCAGGGCCCGCCAGGACCTGGGTTTGAGTGTCCCTGATCCAGACAGCGGAGCCTGAGAATGTTCTGACTTAAACCCACTTTGATCTTTCTCCATCTATGTGTCAGAAATAAAACAAAGCAGAAAGTTCGGCAAAAGATGAATAAAGACAATTAGTCGTAGGCGATGGTAGAAATAAATAAATAAATAAATAAATAAATAAATAAATAAATAAATAAATAAATAAACTCAGCAGGGGTGGACACAACTTGACAAGAGGGCATTTTCACTTCCACTCTGGAGCCATGATATTTACTGAAAGGATTTTGTGCCACAGATTTACAGGACAGAAATTAATTGAAAATGACATCTGGGGAAAAAAGCAGAACTCGGCCCATCTTTCTAAGATTATGGGTTGTGTGTTGAAGGATAGTTTCAGCGTGTATTTATATGTTTTGAGTGGTTTATTTCAGAAGGGAAAGTCATGATACTGCATTATGGAAGTCATGGATATTTTCTTTTACTTTATATTAAAATTATGAATAATTATAATAATTATTACAGAGTAAAGTCTTGTATGCATAGCACTAATTGTATTTCTTTATCTTTTCAAAAAATTTGGCAAAATGCCCATGCTGTACATTTTTTTAAAAGCATGCAATATGCAATACACAAACACACCCACACCCACACACACACACACACACACCCACACACACACACACACACACACACACACACACACACACACACACACACACACACACACACACACACACACACACACACACACACACACACACACACACACACACACACACACACACACACACACACACACACACACACACACACACACACACACACACACACACACACACACACACACACACACACACTCACACACGCACACACACATGCTTGTTCACCTACACAGCCAAGTAAGTCAAGAATGTTAAGTCAATCCTTGTTTTTTTTGTTTTTTTTTTTCACAAATAAGAACTATTTGGATTCCTTAACTTGCATTTAAATGATTTGGGTTGTTTCAAAAAAAAAAACTAAAAAAAAAAAAAACATGCAGCATAATTTGCATATTACAATAACTGACACAATTTTGTGTATACTTTAAGATGTGTAATTCTGCCATTCCTTGCTCATTATTGTTCATCAAGATGCAATAATGAGGTCAAGCTTTAATGACTATGACTATTCTGTGCTCTAGCTTCAATGGCCTTGCCTCTAAGCTGTAGCATTCATTTTAGCTTTCTGTTGATATGATATGATATGAAACAGCTTTTCATTTAAACATCAAAGACCAAGTTCAGAGCCACATTACTTCAGCATGAATCTCCAAAAATCTCCTGTCACATGTCACAGTATAATGATGCAATTGTGTAATCTCGCCCTCCGGAAGAGTCTTAGATATTCATTAATATTTGACAAATGTGGTATCATCTCTGAATGTGTTTTGCCGAAAAAAAAAAATATTTTGGATTTGAATGTTTATCCATTCAGATAAATGATACGTTTTCCCAAAGAGACTGAGCAAAATAGGCCTCTGGCCTCTTTGTCCATTTCTGTGCCGAAAATGAAACACATCGGAACCGGCTGCAGCTGGACCAGTTTGCCCACAAACAGGAGTATGCAGGCTGATCAAACTTTAAAGAGGTTAAAGTCTGATGGAGAAAGGCAGAGTACTGGGGAACTGGATCGGCCAGGAAGCCTCCCAGCATGTAAACTCATATATGTGAACAGTTTGCCTCCATTGTGATAATCCTTTATTGAAAGTACCAATTGCCCACTGTCTACCCCAAGCTGTTCGCTGGCTTGCTATCAGCACACTATATTAGATTACATTGTAATTTTTGTAATTAGCAGCAGTTGGGCACATTAGTCTGGCCGGGGACATTTTCAGGGGTGACAAATGTGTGTTCTCAATGCTCCTGTGGTTCAAGAAAAGAGGTTATATAACAAAAGCTCTCAAATTAAACTTAATGAAAAAATGATTACTGTGCAAAAATACCAGTAGGATACCATGCACTAATACTTCAAGAATAGCTCTTCTTATAGAGCCCCGATTGCATAAAACCTAAAAAGGTCAACCAAAAAAAAAAAAAAAAAAACGATATTCAAAGGATGCTGCCAAAGAGCCTTAATTAAGCATGTAGGCTGGCTCCATTATTCACAGTATAGGGTGTGAATAAAGTATTAATTCATGCAAGGATGAAATAACACATTACATGAATTGCAATTGCACTGAAAGGTGTTGTTCATGTCCCATAAAGGTTTACGAATGCATGCTTTTTATTGCAAAGTCTGGCTTACTATGTAAAGGTCTCCATGTTCCTCTAATAAAACCTTCAATCCACTGCACATTACGACCAAATTCACTGTTGGTGTGAATATCCCGCAGTACAAAACATTTAACTTAATTATCCTATATTTTTCATTATTATTATTGTTGTTGTTGTTGTTGTTGTTTTTCCATGACATGTGGAAAATCATTTGAGAAGTAATTCATAAAAATACTCATAGTTTCACTTATGCATCCACTTTAAGCCTTGGATTATTGTGAAACATCATTGCCATTTCAAACTACAGAAAGTGATATACAGCAAAAAAAAAAATTAAAAATACCAGGAATTCTTCAGTCTTGGATACTCATGAATTCATTCACATTACATCATTTAAGATTAATGATCACATTGATTGATTATACTATTGATCCGGGCAGGATGTGTACCTGTGCCATACTAACATAATCACGGGGTCTGGAACACTCATCAATCGCATGTACTCACAGCTCTGGCGTCGTAAACTGTGATTGGTTTCGGCACTTTCTTTTTATTCGGCATTACAAATATAAGCTGACAGGGAAATAAGAGCGCTTATATTACCTACTCGTAGGTTGAGTGAGTGAGTACCCTATCATCTGAGAAAAAAGAGCCCTATTTGGCAATGATCGGATCCATTATTGCCTCATGGTATTTATGTTAAGTGCAAAATGAAGCTGTGCGTTTCTTAGCTGAGGGTGATGTCGGGGCTTAGTGGCTGGAGAGCTGGGGTTTCAGGCAGAAGGCTGGGGTAACAGGGTCCAGCATGGAGGCAGTGCACATTCAGCACACTCGAGTCAAGCCCGAATTGCTTCAGTGAATTTGAAGCTGTTTACATGCGCACTGTGTCTGCAGTAAGCTAGACATGTTTACTAGGATAAGGGCATCTGCAAAAGCGTAATGAATATTTTTAAGTACCCCCACTTCGGTCTGATTTGACTGCAAAAGCGCCTCTCTATGCCCTATCTATTACACGCATAATGCGTTTTCTGACTCCAATTGGCCGGCACATGTTGCTCATTTCAAAGCTCGCGAACAGAGTGCACAGAACATCTGGTGGCAAAAGTAATGTCATGCATCTATAATGGCTGGATGGTGAAGCGTG
>CM040756.1:5156522-5181522 GCA_022829145.1 Albula goreensis
AATATATATGTGCATGGCCACTATGCTGCTTATTTATCATGAAACCATGAGAAGAAGAAGGAAAAGGTTGTGTCTGCTTCTATTCTGAGAAATGCACAGGGGCTCGGGGGGTTAGGGGGGGTGGTGGTGGATACGTAGTTTCACAGGGACCCCGATCCCCCCCCACTTTTGAGTAAACAAAAAAATAGTGTATGTTTAAAAACTGTTTTGCTCACAGTTTGGTCCCCCCCACTTCAAAAATCTCTCCTGCACTGCTGGAAATACATACGCTCTTAACTGGTGAAATAAAGAAGAACATTTTTTTTTCCACAACAGCTTGGGAGTGGGCTAAACTCAGGATTAGCGTGTATTTCTCAAGGAGGCCCAGGTTAGACGACCACATTCACAGCACACCAGTAAAGGGCCTCTTCCACCTCCTCTAACCAGGAGATCCTGATTTCCCCAGTTCTGCTTGTTCTTCTGCCCCACTCTCTTTCTGACTCTCTGCTGCTCTCATACCTGGCACAGATTTGGGTTTCCGCTTCCCTGACAGCGCACTTCCCACACCATGTTTATTTTATGTATTTATGTATTTATTTATTTATTTAGCCATTGAATCATGTTCTTAATCCAGGAGAACCCACACCACACAATAAAGAATAAAGACATCAACTTTTTTTTTTTTTTTTTTTCATGCATTGATTTGAATGGCAGCTCCAATACGCTCACATCACAGAGGGCTGGGGATTAATTGCGAGGAGGTGATTTGTCTGCCTAGCAGGAACGCAAATGAAGACGAATGAGTCCTCCCTTCGGTAGATCACCAACAGCTGATGAAGGGGACGCAGGTTATCAGAGACGAGCTGATTTATTTTCAAGGAAAAAAAAAAAAAAAAGGACGAATGATGAACTAATTAAATGGCAGCCTGTTTAGGGCCTGTGCTGCTTGGGGAGAGTGATGGGTAATTCGGGTGTCGATATACAGAATCCTTGGAGACAGACACTAATCAACAAACTGGAAGTTATCAGCTGGATAATATGCAGGTTTCCTGTAACCTAGAAAGGTTTTTTTTTTTCTTTGTAAAATGAAAAGTCAATTGCATGTTAACTGCACTGCATGATCCAATTTTTGCTGAAGTGTGCCACCCCAGTGGTGTAAATGTGGAATAAATTACAGTGACTCAAATTTTGTTTGAAAACCTATGTTGTTATGAGAATATGTTCTTTAGTATACTGGATAACTTTCCCTTAGTTTGGAGTGGAAACATGTTTTCTGCTTCCAAGGAGGGTCAGCTAATCAAAGATTTTACAGCAATGCCTAGCCAGACAGTAACTCCCTGTTCCATTCAGATTTATTAAAAAAAAAAAAAAAAAAAAATCTACACAATATTTACACGATGTTTTATTACTTGATGATGAAAATATACAATCAAATGCCTGAAAGTTACTTGTTTGAAAATCCCATTTATTTGGCCATTGCAGAGCAGATTTAGAGAGGAAAAATACGGGTGGGAAGCTGACTGGGATAAGTGGGTTAGCAGCCCCACTCTGCCATCTTACATGACACACATTTGCTTTCAAGACATTTCTTTGTCTCTGCATCTTAAATTATCTTTCACAATTTCCCATTTATAATTTTCTTTTCGTTAAGATTCTCTGCTGTTTCTCTCTTATTTTATAAGTTTACACTTTTGGGATACTGTAGACTTTCATCTTGAAACATAAGACATGAAAGGTGTTCTGTGGAAGGTTCACCTTGAGATTAACTTGAGCGCTGCTTGAATTTAAATGACGGGTTGCATTTTAAAACCCCGCTGTCTAGGGACAACCTCAGCAAGAAAACACTTCTGCTTACAGAACTAAAGGCTGCAAAATGTCTAATGAATTATGCAATGTGCACAATTTCTTTACATGAAATAATTGTTTTCTGAGTTGGAAACTCTAAAACTCTGCCTTCCTTTAAAGCGTTTGAGGCTCGCTTTGTTAAATGTATCAGTTAGAAAAGTACTGATAATTGAGTTATATATTGTGGTATTATGAAAAGATAGACATAAGACTATGTTTATATTACGTTCTTTCCCATTGCACATTACTGTCTGCATTTCTCTGTTTGCAGTTTGCTAATCCTGGGGGAGCAGTACCGAAAAAAGCAGACAGTATTGCGCATCTCACTGTTCATTGCGATGCGGAGGCCATTTGCATTGCAGTGGGAGTGTTTCTTTTGGTTGCCATGCAGGCGTGGATTTGTAAGTATATTTATCATTGAGGGTTTTCAATAGTTAATACCATGTGACAGAACTTACACGCCTAATGAATAATTGTATAATTATGATTAATTAATTAAAATTTGTATCTATTAAAACTGTGTAAATTGAAAGCAGTTGCATAATTACACAGAAAACAGGAATGGTAAGTGTCCCTTTCATTCCTTCTGAAGAAGAAGGTGCAAGAGCTTTTATATGACACTTTTGTTCATGTGTTATTGGGAGAGCAACATGCCTTTTATGGTTATTTACATTGCTCCCTTCTTTGATGGTCCCTTGCCGTGCACCCAGACACATCTAGAGAGGGAGAAATGGCCCCTCACCCCATAAACACCTCCAACCCAGTGATCAAAGGGGCAACAGGCTTTTCAAGCATGGCAAGGAGCAGATCCTTTTTTAGAAATTGAGACAACCACTCTTGATGGCCATTATGGATCTACATTTGGGGCCCACAATGGGGAATTTGGCACTACCCACTGGGTGGCTGAGATCTTGACTGCAACTTGCCAGAACCGGGTTGTCGACATTGTCTGTCAAAGGCAGACAGAACACTGTTGGGCGTAAGTGGATGTTAGGCTGTTAAGGCAATGGCAATGGAAGCAGACAAAGAGAGAGAGAAAAAAATAAACTTACTGCATTGAGAGGACCAGTGAGGAGGGAGAGAGACCCTTTTTTAGTGTGACTCCAGGTCCCTTCATTGGTAAGCTTGCCCTTCAAGCTTTAGAGAAGCAAGCCTCTGAAATAACTCACTGAACACTTTTGAGCAGGATTTGTCTGCAGTAGTCATTAACTCAGACAGCCATTTCTGACAATGGATGAGTGGGCAGGTAGGTGTTCATGCAATTCAATTAAGACAAAGAAATTAAAAGAAAACATTATTTTTGAAAGGTGTTTTGTTACAGGTGATCCCACTGTAGACAAAGCTTGTCATTGTTGGGAGTGATTTGGATTGGATTCATCTCTGACACCGTGTTGTAATACACCCTCATTTTGGGGCATTGTGAAATGTCTGTTAGCTCTGACACAAAGACCTTGGACATGTTTCTGTATATATGTATTTTTTTTTTTTTTGTTACTTGCATTTTTACACACTGAAAAAAACAGAACCTGCATTCACAATTTGTGAGCAAATAAAAGGTCCTGAAGAAGTGGACATGAACTCAATCAGCACTGTTCTTTCTCAAATTACACGAATAACACAGAGGTCTGAAACAAAGCAACAGCAATTCATGAATACAGCTTCCATACAGCCGTTTTAGCAGAGGAGCAAGACTGTTCCAGCCTCCCTGTATACGGTGTAAAGTCTGAGGTTAGAGCGTATTCATTCATGCAACTGGAAACCGGAAAGAGTTCAACGGTGGATCTTTATTTGAGATAAAGATTGCTGCTGCTATTTTGTTTTTTGTTGTTGTTGTTGTTGTTGTTGTTGTTGTTGTTGTCAGCTGTATTCTGTCAGACATACCCTGTTGAGGTGAATTCAGCACTCAATGAACAGTAACTGCTTATGATATGAAGAAACACTTTCATTAAAAAGATTGAACTTTCAATTTTATATTCAGATACACACTTGTAAAATGATCACTTAAAGCACGCAGGTGATTGTGTGTAACAGTCAGCAGATGAGCTCAGCTGTTATAAAACTTCAAAGAAGGAAGATGAAGGAAATTTGGCACTAAAAAAATACACCATGTTAGGATGGATTTTCTACACTCATAGAAAAAAGGGTTCTTCATTTGTCCTGTTGGGGGAGCCCTTAACGGTTCTTCTTTGATATGGATTTCACTCACAGGTTCTCTGTAAACCTTATTCTGAGGGTTATATAAAGAACCCCTTAAATATATCTGTATCTAAGATGAACCTTTAAAGGTTCCCCTAGCAGGACAAATGAAAAACCTTTAAAGGTGCTACAAAGCACTTTTTAAAACTTTCTTTCGTGTACTACAGTGTTAACGTAAATGTTGTGAATTTCTTGTCCTCTGCTCCCAGCATACCCCATACTCCTCGCTGTCCACACTCGTCGCATCTCTCTCTGCACCCCTGAGACACCCAGTTGCACAGCGACTTCAAAAGCCATCTCTGTTTGGTTAAGTAGCAGGGCTACTGCTACCTGAACCGGGTGCTCTCTTTTTTAACTCTTGATAAAGCCCTTGTGGTATTCGTTTATTTTTTGATACTGTCACAGGGGGGAATTCAGACTTGAGGGCGCTCAGCGTTTTTTCCGCGTAAATAGTTACGCGGAAAATACTTATTCGTATTCTGACCTGGCTTGTGCGGCCACGCCCGGCCCGCGCAGCGCTGAAAAGTAGGAGGATCCATATAGGAGCTTGAATAATGCTAATTTAGCCTGGAAAACGACACGCCCCCCACGAAAACTTGATGGTCCACTAATGTTTTTCTCGGAGTTACGTTGTCTAGTACTAAGAGTCTGCAGCGTAGCCGAGAAAACTTCAATTTTGAAAGTTAATCAGACAAACGAGTGACAGCCATGCGCAAACTCTACGTGTTCTCGAACTTGACAGTGTCTGCTAAAAATAAGCGGTTTTAACGTATGTTATCAAATGCTGTAATAAAATTCTAAAAATCATGCAGTGCAATCCAAATGTAAGAGCTGAGTAGTTATATATATTTATTTGTTTATTTTGAAAAAATACATTTAAATCAATTGGATTTCATTGTTATCATTGTTTCATTGATCTGATTATACTTATAAATGATTTGTCAAGGCCAGAAACTAGTTGTACTTCTAATGGGCAATACAATTAAAATTTTAATATGCACTTTTGTGAAGTTGCAGTAGCACCAACGAACATGACTTATCACGAATTGTAATGCTGGATTTCTAATGTAAGGTAAACACTGTATCTGCTTCTCACATTTAGCTGTTATCTGCCTCTCAGTTCGTTATGTCAGTCTATCCAATAAACAAACAGTTAGTCGTGCTGAAATACTATATTCATTCATTTCAGTCGTTGCTGGTTCGATTTTTGTGTATGCATTCCGTCCTGCCGAGACCACCTGGGTAATTTTGCTTGGCGAATCAAAGCGTGGCAGTGAGGAACGTGGATGAGGTAAAACACCATTGTCAGCATAGCACTCCTGACCGTCTTTAAATTTGTTCAAGATGGAAAAAGCACGGTTAGATTTTCACGTGAAATAAACTACCTGTCTTGTAATTTGATAAATACACGGTAAACTACATGTTTATCGTACTGCACGCCTGCTGCTTGAGACCGCAGTTTCAACTACAGGGAAGTGATGTTTATTTGCACTGCAAAGTCGCCGGTGTTTTAACTGAACAACTTGCGTAACCCCGTTGATTTCTGTTTTGTGTCACCTCCCTTGATTAAACGGTCACCTCAGTTTCTTACTTTAGGTTAACAAAATGTTTCATTCGATCTTAGGTGAATGAAATACAAAAAATCACTGAGGTCAGATAAACAATGACGGTTTACTTAACTTGCATACATTTTACAGCATGGTCCATTGTTAAACGATAAATATTGCTTGATATCATACTTTATAATGTACCGAGTATCTAAGGTGAATAATGAATTTGTTATAGAGTTAGTTTTACTTGACCTGATGATTATATTTGTATTGGCATATGGTAAGTCTTGAGATCAGTGAATTATTGTCCGTGGGTTTATAGAGTTTAAAAGTACAATACGCCAAAAGCGTTAATGAGTTTATATTTATTTGAGACGCGTGGACTGGGGAACAGGGACCGAAATGCAGATATGCATTTCAAATTCAATAACTCATTGATGGCAATGGTGAAAGCCATACTTTTACGTGCGCCTGTTATCCAGAAATAATTTAAATGATTTCAAGAGTTATCCTACTCTGTGCAATACGGAAACACTGGAAAAAAATGTAATTTCAAAGTCTGACCGATAGGAGTGCACGACTTAATACAGGGTTGTGATGCGCGTAAGATACGCACCCTGAAAATCCGCTTAAGTCAATGTCTGAATCCGCGTAGAGGGTATTTTAATGAGAAACTCCCCGATTTCAAGGAAACTCCGCCCCAAACGCGCAAGTCTCCCAAGCACGCGTAAATGTTCAAGGTCAGAATACGAACAGACACTGAAAAGGCGCGCAGCGGGTCGAAAAAGCGCTTAAGTCGCGCTGAGCGCGGGTCTGAATAGACCCCACAATGTATATACATATTACACTGGTGATTAACAATGGAAAAGAATGCACTGGGCATTATTGTAATGCCATTTTACCTGTACTCTCTGATATTTATAGAATACATACATGAAATATATATACTGCATATGGGCAGCTCAGCCTGTTAACTTTATGTTGTTACATTTAAATGTGCACTTGGATTTTGGAGCCTACTCTGCTGTTTTAATTGAAAAAAGCGCATAACAGTAGACAAATTCTGTCAATTCATAATGAAAGGCAAAATGTTAATAGTAGTAGAATATTTGTTTAAAAATGAAGAACTTGGTTAACAAATAAAGGGGTTTGAGACAGTTTCCTCTGCAGCAGTGCTTAGCTATGTGCCTGTCTCTTTCAGTAGGACCCAGTCATGGGAGGGCTGCATTTTTTATATAATCACTGAAAATGTCTGTGCGACCCCTGCCCTTGAAGTTTTGCATAAGCTAACTGAAGCTCACGAAAGCTGTCAAACAGCTCTGTATTAAATATAATCATTTATGGATCCTGATTATGGGTATTAAATGATTTCTGAAGCAAATGAACACACCCCAGGCCAACAAGTCTGTCTCCGCAACTTATCATTAGAGATAATTATGGAAAAAGAGTGTCGAGCCTCTGATGAAAATTAAACAGGTCTGGGTTATTATAATTACGGGGGTCAAAATACAAGCAGCTACGCTCTGTCTGAAAAGTGTATTACTGCATTACTGAACGAGGCTCTCCTATCTATACAGTCTCATTCAAGCGAAGAAATGTGCATGCTTGCTTCCATTTTGTCATTTGGTTTAAAGGTTGCTCTGGTTCAATCACTTCCCTGGGAATGATGTTTTGCTTTTGGTTTATTTTGTAGACGATGGTAGTCCTGGGTCGACAGTGTGGGCAGGATTGTTTTAGTGGGAAGACACAACTGGCTCTCTGTTGTGAGGATAAAAGTAGAACCACAATCCACATTTTTTACATGTGCAAATAGCTGTGTTGACATGTTTTATATTTTTTTAATGTAAGCCAGGAATTGGCTGATACAGGTTCTAAAAAAGTTTAACTAACATATGCAATTAATTTGCCATGCAGATTTTACAAATCCTTATAATGGCGTATGCAAGTTTTACATGTTTTCAGACGATGGGAATCAAACTGGCCAGGGAATGACAGCCGACCACAACAACTGGAGAGTATGCGAGAGCACAGGAAACCTGGTGTAATGCTCTATGTAACAGAAGAGAGACAAGCTCGCCTGTCTTGTCTAACAGCGCAGCCCATGAGAAATGAAATATGCATAGCTCAACGCTGCATCATGCCTTTGTGCATCGCAGAGACATTTTGACATCTGCGCAGTCATGTCTTTGCCTTGCATTTCTCAGATGTGTCGCTTTGGTACTTGGATATGGATCTCATTATGCTACAGGTGACGATTATACCAGAGTACCACGCCACTACCTTGTGGGATTAACACGCAAATGGCCTTTACTTTCCACTGTTTCATCAGAGTACAATCTGTCATAATGTTTTTCAATGGTTTTATGTGATATACTATCCTAGTCAGCTAGATTATCTTTGGAATTAACTATGGAAGTAAACAGTAGGAACGGGTGAACTCTGACACAGCTTTAGATGGGTGTGGTTGTCATATGAAAATCCTGAGTGAAAAGAGAGAAGACTTCACACTTCTGTGAGAGGTAAAGTGTTTGTGGAAATGTGGGTTGGAGATGTACTCAATGCATGCGAGAAGGTGCAGTTAGGTCTGTCAAAAGTAGAGAAGGAAGCATAACAGATTAAAAGCATAAGGGATGGAGGTGTAATGAAGCATGCTAACAGAAATAAAGATTTTTTTCTTTTTTTTTTTGTTGTACTGTTCAAAGAGTGCAAAAGAGTTCTGAAACATCAGTTTGTTGAATAACAGACGTGATAAACCGTGTCAGTTAGGTTTTAAAATACGTCATGTACCTCTACAGGAAAAAAAAAAAAAAAAATGTTGGGCAGAACTTAGCTATCTATGAGCTTGCAGAAGGTGGAAATGCCTCTTGTTTTGACAGTGATGAACTTTACTTAACATCCTAAATCCTTCACAAAGTCTCGGAAATACCTATATCTGTGTTATGCACCATATTGCTCTTGCATATTTACCTTTAAGGTGCATAACACATGCAGTCACTATGAGTTACACTCAATCCTCACAGCGCAGTGCTTATAAAATTCACCTCAAAGACCACATGGAACTATTAATGAAATATATGCGACAATATAAACTGGCCACAGATTTCAACTTGACATCAGCCAAAAAGTGTATGATTTTCATTGTGGGCATCCCGCAGATAATTACAGAAACCATAAAAATGTGATCTGATGGTTTTTGTGCATTCTGCTGTGATTTCTGCATTCATCTACCTTCAAACCCCATCTGTGGATAATTTACACAAATGGTCGTCTCTGCATAAATGAGGGGCCGATTGCCACTAAAGAGCTTGTGGTGTCCATTCAGGTTTTGACTCCCAGAATCCTCAGCTCCAATCCAAACTGATCCATTGAGCAGTTTTTTTTTCGATAAATGTTGCTGTTGGTGATGGTAATGCATCTCATTTATATAGTTCCATTCTGTACCAGACCACTCATTGCAAGTCAGCTGAGGTACAGAGCAATGGAATTATTCAGGCCACTGTGTGTCCAATGAGGTTCAGAATTTACTCTAGAACCCAGAGGAACTCCTCACTCTGTTGTGCCTTGGTTTCTATAACAACCACAGTCAGACGGAACCTTGGTTAGCATTTGATCTAAAGGAATGCTTCACTATTAAACACTACCCCTACCATTGCTACCAGGGGTTTAATTTTGCGTTAGTTCTAGTGGGAAGTGCACCCCCTACTGGCCTACCCAAACTTCATCCAGTACTAACTCGGAGCTTGATTCTTTTCAATGGCCTATGCAGTTCAATCATGATGGACTTTATGTAAGGACATATACTAGTCTATCATATAATGAAAATAACACAAACCAAAGGACATGTTTGCTTGTATCCAGTAAAATATAATGCACATTGATGCTGTAATGTGAGGTCTGCTTTAACTGGATTGCATATGCCCATTATATAAAATAGATACCACTGAACATATGTGAGTTAAAATTCACAAAATACAAATCTAATGAATTGTATAGTAGTTCTACATCCTTTTCTAAAATGCCATGGCAGTTTTTTGCATGGTATTTAATGCATGTAGGGATCCCATTGTTAGCAAAACTTTATGCATTTGTCTTCATTCAGTACTCTGACATCCTTGCAAAAAAAGATTGAGCTGGTCCTTTGATAGGGTGGCTGCAGCGAACAGAGACCAGTCCACGGCATAATTATATGATACCTTTCACTTACTTCAGCGCTGACTTGATGAATCGCCACGTTGGAAAACTAGGTTACTGTCACCCTTCATTGGCTGCGCTCCTATTTAAGAAAAGACCAACTCTTAATTACAGAGAGCCTGTGTTTATCCCCAGGAGACAATACAGAGGGAACGCAGTGTATGGGGAAGAGAGTGTGTCTGACTCTCTCTCTCTTACTGTCACAAAACTTTGGAAAAGGATGCCAAAAAACATGTCATATTTACTCCACCAGCTCAGGATTTTCAGTAAGATATGGTCATACAAAAACCGGATTCCCACAGCATTTACAAATTTTAAGGTATCCATGCAGTGTTTGTGCAGTATTCATGCTCTTTCACAAATTTTGACTAGACACAATTCACACTATCATACCACTGATTCTACAGGCTTTCCAGATACTCTACCGGACTCTCTAAATCCGTAAGGGGAATTTACTTTGCTATATTACCATGCAACTATGCAAGACACACTGGATTTGAACACAACAGATTCAGAAGTAGAACAGTAGCTGAGTATCTCTTGAGTGTGAGGGCCCTGTGGTAATGACATAGACATGAAAACTCCCACCCTGACCTGGGGGTGAGTGTGTCCGCAGTGTGTCTAATTACAGCCTTCATTTATCCTGCCAATTTAGAGCTGGTTGGTCTAAAAGGAGCTGGGGAAGGGAAAGTGGGCCCATTTGTGACCCCTCATGGTTAAAGTTCAGCCCGCTGAGACAGGGTCTGAATGGGGTTTACCTGCACTGTTAGAAATAGCCATATACCATGTGATGCATTACTGTGGGTCCTCCAGGCTGAGCATTGTGTACAGTATCATGTGTCCCACATTCATTCACCATGCACTACCTCACACTGTAGAAACAAATAAACACAAATATTTGATATACACACGTGTATTACCATGTAATTCACAAACACTGTTTGGTTAACAGGATGCATTCACGTAAACGCTTTATTTATATATTTATTTGTTTGTTTGTTTGTTTTTTTTTTTTTTAATACTGCAGTATAGGTACTCAGTATGTTAAGCCTACTCAATAAATTAGTTTGATCCCACATTTTACTTGGATCAGAATAGGTGTTCAGTGAATGTAAAATGAATAAAGTGTAATTCATCTTGTTTTCCAAACTTTTTCAAAATACTCAGAAATAGCTCTGTTAAAGTATAGTTAGCTTTAGCTTTCTCTCGCCATTTACATTCAGAATGATAACTGTTTTTTTTTTTTTTTTTTAGTAAAAAGTAGTAAAAGGAAAAAGTGCAAGTCTGGAGATGATGTGAGTCTGCAGCTCAGTTAAACCGAGCACTGAAAAGGGCCTGCATCTCTTTCTGTGATTATTTAATCGGGGTGAATGTGGGTGCACATCACTTTCACCCATGCCCAACAGGGGGCGGTATACTCCAAGCCCGGTAGTCGATCACAGGCTGTTCAATGATTATTCATACATGGGGGACATACATATGTTCTTCCTGCCCCAGAGCTGAGTCAGTCCAGAGTCTCCTCTCTAAAACTGCATCTGGCGCTACCTCTTGTGGGGAATATGGGCCGCTGTCCCAATACAGTGTTCTATTCTACAACTTAGCTCTAATGTGATTCCAAGCATTGCTGACTACTCTATTCAGAAGACGTTTCACATATTCATTTTTGGTCACTCTGTACACTAAGTCCTGAAGCCTTAATGGATGATCATGAATCTTCGCATGACAGCTTAATTGGTTTCTGGTATAAAAATTGAAATTACAAGGAACAACTCAGGACACTTAACCCATATAGGATAAGCAAAATTAAACTTAGGGGATGTAGTCGAGGCTTCTAAAATTCATAAAAAAATTTAACAAGGATAAGAAAAAAAATTAGGTTCGGTTCTGTCAGCAAAACAAGACTGCACAGATGGAAATTAGTTTGGGTAAGTTTGTAACTGATCTTATGCAGAATTATTTTACACAGAGAGTTGTCCATGCTTGGAAAAACCTTGCTATACCATGCATCTAATACTTGATAGACTCCTTTTCAAGCCCTAGTTGGGTTGAATCTCCTTCTTTCATCATTTTTGTTCCATAAACATGCGATAACATGTTTATAAATCATCTGTAAACACATTGGAATTCTAAATGTCATGAGTTTGATGTTAATAGCTGCAATCTTCTCATCCACTTCTCAGTAAAACACATGGAGACGTACAGTAGAAAATTAAGAAAGCAAATAACATCATGCAAGCACTGAAAAACAGTGTATGACCACAAGCGTCACAGCCTGGATTGGTCTACCTTCCAGTTCACCCAGGTGGGAGCTGGAACAAAGGATCAAATGATCTGAGGTTACCAGGTTACCTGGGGCAGCTATGTCGTGTGACTGCAAGTCACGGTTCTCATTTGTGTAAATTATTCTCGCTTTGTTTTCTCACCTTTTCAAACACGGTCAGCATTCTGCGGTCCCAATCGGGACGTGAGAGTCGAGCTCACCGGCACAACTTTGGTCATTTTGCAGGCATGAAGAACAAAAACAAAAAATGCACTCCTTGTAACAATTTCATGCCATCGAAAGATTATTTACTGAGAGTTTTAGAGAGAGTAAGACAAAACCCAAGGTGCAAAACTATTAATACTCAGTGCTAAGTTGAGTGTTATTACATGGAAGTTTATATGATCACATTTGCACAGTAAATCATGAAAGTGTGTGTGTGTGTGTGTGTGTGTGTGCGTGCGTGCGTGCGTGCGTGCGTGCGTGCGTGCGTGCGTGCGTGCGTGCGTGCGTGTGTGTGATTTGGGGGTGGTGGGTTGCAGGGTGGGTTGTGGGGTCGCTGAAGCCGCTTTTCAATCTCACCACAACCTTGAGCTTGTTAAATGGAGTAATGTAGTGTAAAGGGCACATACATGTGCTGTTAAAGGGGTTATCCTGGCAATACACACGACTGCACACTGTAAACGACTCTGCAGATCATGCATTAATAGAAGGAAAATGAGAAAAATCTATGTTTTAACTGGAGGCTTAGAATGCTGTGTTACTCTGTAGTACGCCGCCACTGTACACAGAGAATGCACCAGTAGTTTATTACCATTTTTTGTCACTTCTTTTTCTTTTGGTTCTCCCAGACTGTGAGCAGAGGTAGTGAGCTGACACAGATCTGTCCTGCCCTCTGCAAAAAGCACACGGTTTCTTAATGAGAGACAGGATGAACTGCAAGGAAACCCTCTGCTCTGCGGCTGGCGTGAGCCGTTCCATTGATTCCACCCGTTCCACCCAAAACAGAAGTCATTACAGACAGGGGTTTTTTTTATTCCCCACTGTGGTAATCACCCTCTTTGTCAGTCTTAGGTGGAGTGCGAGTGGCCCTGATTACTTTCGGGACCCGCCAGAGCACAAACGGGCTCTCCAGAAGCTAAACCAACCAGCACTGCTTTTGATTATTCCCTGATTATTCTTTCTGGATTTTCATGATGATGCTCAGACCAAACTTTGTAACTCTATTACAATCTGCATACTTAAAGAAGAAGGAAAAAAAAAGACATAAGAAACGCGAACTCCGCAAACTCAACCAGTCATTTCATCGCACTGCCCCCATAACGGCCATTAAATGCTAAGCAATTATTCCTAGATGCGTTCTGAGGTCTAGTAATAGGCGATGCCAAATAATTTGAGTGTTTTAACATGGGTTTTACCTCATGTAGTAAAAATAAAAAAGTAGATTATGCTTGTACGATGAACTGCAAAGCTTCATTTGAGATCTGACAAATGGCTGACAGTGTTACCGTAACTGACATTTGCAGAGATATCATATACACAAGAATGCTTATCTGACATTGTCCCCAGTAAAAAAAAAAAAAAAAAAAAAAAACTATAATTATAATATATGAGTGCACAGGACAAAAACAACTGCTGTCAGCAATGTACAAAGAATTCATAGTCCACAAGAATGCACAGCTGCCTTTAAAAAAAGACATAGTGGGTTATTGAATCGTGGGGTTACATCAAAATAATTAGTGGAGAGGGTCTGTTAAAATGTGTTTACAGCTGGTATTGGTACATTGCAGAGGACCATTAAAAAAAGTGCAGGCTAAGTGATTAGGTTCCTCAGTTCCTATCTTGCACACTGAGTGCTGCATCTTGGTAAACGAAATCTCCCTTTGCAACTTGAATGGAAGTAGTTTGCACTTAAATTACTTTGAGATATGAGTCATGACTGTTTATCATCTGCTTTCATTTTCTTACCCTGAATATTCTGTATGTGATGACACCCAACCTCCGACTTACGGCACCATTTTAACTTTATGAGAAGTTCTGAACTCTGGAACACCGAGTATTCAGCAGATGTTCTCCTCCTTCATCTCTCAGAGAACTAGAGGCTTTCCCTCTTGAATAATGGCCCAATATGTCACTGTAAACAGTTTAAAACTTGGGAAGCCCAAGGGAATGCAAAAGGACTCATTATTTAATAAATATTGAAATAGTGTTGGGTTTTTCTGTTATTCCGTACAGCTTCTGTATACATCTGGTCTGGTTGAAGAAGAGATGGTCTTTTTTTGATTTTTTTTTCCCACAATATTGAATAAAATACACTCGCTAGCCATTTCACAGTTTATCATACTTCATACTCTGAAAAAAGATACATTATTCAGTGTATTTAACGCACGTAAATAAGGTTACTTCTTTAGAGCTGTAGGGAGATCCTTGAAAATGGTATCTGAAAACTTTGAATCCTCACAAGCCCCCTGAGCGCGGTGGTGAATGCATTATTGTCTGAGGTAAACTGCGTGTGGAACCATGCCGGTTAGCAAAGTAACGCTCGCTTTGAAAACCTTTTTCACAACTTAGGTCAAGTAAAGAGCAGCGGCAATCTTGCTTGAAATATCAACCCTGTCCTTGCCTTTTTTCTCAAATGCCATCTTTATTGAAAGCGCATTCTTTCAGGTTTAATCTCCGAGTGACGCCGAGGCTACGAAGGTTGCCTTTGATGTGCAGGTTTATTTGAGGGCTGATACTATTTTGGCAGCGACCCATTAGCTTCGGATGGAATTAAACGCAAATGAGTGTAGCCTAATGCTGTCATTCACACCTCTCCCTGTACCTGCCACATAGCATATGTGGAAGTCCAAGCTATTCTCATCATTAACACAATATTGCAGAGTTGAGCAAGTTTTCTGGATTTATCCCCTTGACTAATTTCTTTTCTTTTCTTTTTTTTTTGTTAGATATTTCCACTCGGATAAGTAGTAAGCCCATTTTCGGGTCTGAAAGTTTGATACCTCTGTGTAACAATCTGTAGATAAATGGCACATTATATATTCACCATGCAGTGTGTACACTTTGCCTCTCAGGCATTGCCAGTAGGCACACGTTGTACTTGACTAGTATCTCCTTCCCTCTCTTTCACAATGCCAATTACTGAAACAACAGATTTGTTATATACAGCATATACTTATGAAATATACTTATAATCACATTGAAATGTAATGTGCATTTCAAGAGGTAAATAGCAGAATGTCATGTTTTCATTATGTCCATCTCATGAGGAATCAATTGCAGTTCTCATGAAACAGCAAATTTTCCTTCCCTTCAACTCCACACGCACAGACACCCCCTCCACCCCCATCCCCTCAGCACATAAACACACACACACACACACACACACACTCACACATACACATACACGCACACACACACACACACACACACACACACACACACACACACACACACTCACACATACACAAGCACACACACTCTCACACACACACACACACACACACACACACACACACATGCACACACACACACACACACTCACACATACACTCACACACATACACACACACACACACTCACACATACACACACACACACACACACACAAAACACACGCAGTAATGAGTTTCGCTCAAAAACATCTACCTGCATCAATTTAGCTCCTCTGCGGGGCTCGGCTCCCACTGAAATTCCCCCACCACCCCCTCCCACATCTTCATCAATGCAAACACAATTACAGGCACGGCTTCAAGATATTCATCAATGGGGAGCAAAAAAAAACACACCATTATTTAAAGATGAGCTGGTACCGCTGCAGTCAACTGCCAGCAACCAACGGTGCCAGAAGGCGGAGATTTCAACGGAATTCGTGGGGAGAAGGGAAACAAATACCTAACCTCCTGAGGAGGGGATTGTTTTTTTTTTTTTCCTTTTGTGGGGAAGGGGGTGTCCTTGTGCTGGTGGGACTTCAAGACCACCTGCTGAGCACTGTCATAGCCATTAGCGCCACCTGAAACAACATTGATTGTAAACAGCCGCTGTACGCTAAATGAACTGGCATATGGAGCTTGATTGTTGTGCTGTTTATTTTTCATCAGGGATGGAAGACTGGAAACATGCTGGAATATCTCCATGGCCACACCCCTCAACCCTTATCTTAGCTGTGCAACCTTTTTTTAACAGAGGTATAAAATTGCATAAAACAGTATGACATTCCCTATATTAATTCAATGCAAGGTGAAAGTGACACAGTGAATTTTTATGGACTGTTCAGCTATATTTGCAGGCAAACCCCCTGACAATTTTGGGAGAATGCAGGCAAGCTCTGTAGCATGTCACCATGTCATACATGTCAGCTGCGCAGTCATGGTAATGGCACAGTGGTTCTTCATTTGCAATCTGCACAGACAGATTCTTGGCTGCGCAGTCATGGACTGATGAGAGACAGACAACGAGTCGACGCTTGATGCAGACAACTAGAGGTCAACAAGAGGATCATTCTGTGATACAGCGATAGGAAAAACTTTGCCAACTTAATCTTTCAGACTTCCGACTACTGTCGGCGATGGCAAAAATCAAGAGTAGGTTAGCGGCCTCCCATTTTCTAAAGCTATGCACAGTGCGGCGGGACTAAAAAACAATTCTGCGCTGTGACTGTTGTGACTGATGAGAGGGCTGATTTGAGGGTTTATTTTATGAGCAGGTGTGAGTGTTGATGCATCACAATGTGGCATGTCAAGTCAAATCAAGTGATAATGCATTATCCCATTCAGAGCTATTCATTTGATGGAGCTTTAACAAGCGCTTCGATGGAAAGATCAGGAGAGTTTCAACACACACACACACACGAACGCACACACACACACACACACACACACATACACACACTGACACACAGATACACACACGCACACACACACACACACACACACACACACACAGACAGACACACACACACACACACACACACACACACACACACACACACACACACACACACACACACACACACACACACAGCAAGGGCAAGGCAGTCTGGTGACAGAGTAATGAAATTACAGCCTTGCTTATGTATGATGTAATCCACTGATGGCTTTTTTTTTTTTTTTTTTTTTATTGTTCCACTCTGAAATCAGTTGGGGGATCTGAGCATTTAGAGCAAATTTAGCAGGATCAAAGTAGGTGAACAAAACAATGAGTTTCAAGGGGCCTTTTTGACTTGAGGAAAGTTCAACAGTTGAATTACAATTATTGAATCACTTAGCCTGTTTCAAGCCAGTATGTTTGCTGGGGTAGAGAATCAGCAAATGGGCATTGCTAAACTGCATTGTCATATCCTGACATGGTGCACATTTTTATCGTTGTGTTTATTCTGCAGTCCAGAGGGGAGAAAAAAACATACTGGGAGCTTATAAAACAAACACATGGTCTTTAGGAGCATATGTGATTGAGTCAAAATGGAAATCTGTCTCTGTATTTTACAGTGAAAAGAATACACTCTTCAGCTCATGATCACTTTCCACCAGTTCAGTGTTAATGTAGACCAATACTGATTAAAGGTCATAGAGGCCAGCCCGCAGGGAGCACTGGAAAGCAAAATTAATGTAATAAATCAGTTTTCTGCAAGTCTGAAATTATACTGAATAATTAATTTTATCTCAACATCAGTGGTGACAAGTTTGTGGCCTGTCGTTAAGTCATAATGTCGTAATGCAGTTTAACAGTTTTACCACAAACAGTGCAACAGCACACATGGTTATTATTTAAGCTATTTATGGACCACTTAAAAATGTCAAAATGTCACCCCTTTCAGTTCCTCACACATATCATTCCTTTCTCAAGCCTGAAAATAGCCTTTGTTTCCATATATCCAATTTCATGTTTTCGTTGTCACTCAGTAGTTTGAGGAAGAATATGCTCCTGATGAGAAATTCTCCAGACTTTCCTGTTCGTGCTTTGTCTTGAGGCGGTTTCATGGGGTTTACCCAACGTCCCATCATTGCTTAGGAGGGACTTGGAGGTCTTAGGAGAGCCTGGCTTACATGTGATCAGTGTCTCAGTGACACAAACTGGTATCATTCTCATTCAAACAGAATGAACAACCATTCAGTTCTGGTGATTCAGCCCTTTTTAAGTGGGATCTCTGCCTATCTGCACTCATCATTTAATATCCTATACAAGTCAGCTATTTTTTTAAAAAAATTTCCAGCATGCTTATTGAAAGTGTAATTACCTAAAAAATAAATATAGCAAAATTCTCATAAAACAGAGTATGACTATTCCACATTTTATGTCCATAATCATAAGTATGTGCTGAAGTTCTCATTCAAAATGAGCAGCAGCCTTCTGGTAGACTACATGCAGTATTTAACAGAGGTCAGGCACAGTGAATCTGATCTGATTCAGTCCTGTGATTCACTCATACAAAATGGTGTCAGAGGAGAGGCAGCTCGCAAGAGGCAGGAATCTCATGTGTAAAAACCACAAAGTACAAATGTGAGCTTCCTCCTCTTCTGATGGTAATGTTTTTTATTTATTTATTTATTTATTTATTTATTTTCTCTAGTTTAGACTAATTTCCTGTTTAATTAGGATCTGTGTTTGGTGTAGCTATGTGGACTTATGAATTTACTAAGAAGAGAGGGCTGAAGAATACCTTTCTGCGCTAACGGTGCTCTTTCTGCTTATTCCTTATAGTTATCATAAACTTGTCTCACACAGCTTATTACATGCAGTCGCCCACAGCGTCTGGAATGCAAACATGACATTCTTCATAATCTCTGTTACATAAGTGTACAACTTCACAGGGCTGTATAACTTTACTTTTATTTGTGGTTGTTGGCGGGCAGCGAGGGCGGCAGCGTGCTGCGATATCATACCTCATCATTCATTTGTCAGTAATATCCATCCGCTGTATAGCTGTATTACTCCAAACATTTTTAGCATGCCATAGCCATGTAGCTTACTCCGCTGAACATAATCATAGACAAAGCTCACATTACAGGGTTAGTTAGTCAGGAATGTCTAGGGTACAGTCGCCCACAGCTAAAGCCCACGGGGACCCTGGAACTCAACATTTATAAGCCACCGAATGGTGAAATGATATAGTTTAATATATTTATTGAAACTATTGATGCGGCTATCATGAATATATAATGATTCCTCTGAGCATTCAGAGCTTTCTGAGCGTGGCAGCAGATGCACTTTGCTTGACTGCACTATAAAAATTAACTTTGAACCAGCGCACTGGTGCAGCCCTGTTCTCCCTTGCACCACTTAATGAGTGGTGCATCTTATCCCTGGGCCAGCAATATGGTGCGTGTAGCTGAGAGTTGATTTATAGCGCTGGGAAATGGACTAAGGCAAATTAGCAGGGGCCGGGAGCAGACACCTGTTCACTGCATGAATGTGAATACGAACATCAATTTAATGAGTGCGAACAGGTCAGGCTGAAGCTCCTCTTAGCTTCCCATTCCATGCCTATCCTGCATTTAAAGGAGTGTTTGAACCCGAGCAGTAATAGCGGACGGCGATAATGCCAGTTCATATCTGTGGATAAATCTCACATCCCGTACTTGATATGTGAGGTGTTTTTGTGACACTTCAACACTGCCCGTGGCCAAAGGTCCACCTCGGTGAGGCAACGATTGGCTCGGCTTGATCTGTCTCAGTGCTCTCTGGCGACCTCTCATGGCCAGTCAGGCAACTGCAGGTTCATGAGCTGAACATATTTTGACTTTTTGTGACTTCTCCGATGGCATATAAAATATGTGAATGGTGCCATGTCTGCAGTGTGCAAAATAATGAATGGTTGTATCACTGCTGTTGTGCTGATAATACATCAAATTTGGTGGGAAATTCAAAAGGTAGGCTACATACCTTTGTAAGAGAAAGTGTGTAATAATGTTTTTTTACTGCAAAGCAATTGTGTAACAAGAAGTCATTGGAACATAACTTGTGTCACTACATGAGCTTTCTGTAGCTCATGGTTTGTTTTTCATTGATTGGCTATATGCCTAAACTATATATGCAATACACATGTATGTGATATATGGTTAGGGTTTCAGATAATGAACAAAATAGTGAATTCTGTAAAGCTAAAACATTCTGGTAATAAAGGAATCCTGAATACCCTGTCGTTCTGTGTGGCCTGCGATTATGGTGTAGATTACCGGACAACTACACACACTTCAGATGTCCTTACACAATGCAAGTGTCCCAGCAATTAAACAAAAGAAAAAGTTTCTTGGTGTGAATTTTGAAGGGTTGGACGTTTTGGAATGTACTATTCTAAAGTAACAGAAGCAAAACAAACAAACAAACAAACAAACAAACAAACAAACTTACATTCAAAAACTTGAATGTATTACTTTAATTCTGTTTAAAAGTGCATTTCACAAGCAATGCCTATTAATCAATGTTGCAAATTACTTACCGGATGTTATCTGTTGGAGCATGGGGGAGGGACAGGTGTCTACTCCACGTGCATTAAAACCTGGAGCAGAAGTTACAAAGCAGTGCACTGCACGAGAAAGTTACTTTAGTGGAGCACGATTTGTTTTGTTAAGACATCATGGTGCTGCAGGCAGAAATAAATCATATGAAAAATGTATAGACTGTGGCCCCCTTTAAATTACCTGCCAAAATGTTTCATGACCAGTAATGTGCCTCCAATTGAAGAAGAGGGATATTTTCAGTTGCATCCAAGCATAATGGCATTTCCGTTTCTTTTCATAAGAACGTAAATTTCACTTCCTAATATAGCCCATTTATTTGAAGAAAAAAAAAGGTCAAATATTGTATTATAGATTTATGTAAATGCAGATTTTCATGTAAACGTTTTGGTTTTGCATTGGGTGCAGGAAGATGTCCGCTCATTTTTGGACCTTCTGATGTTTGTCATTGCTACAGCATGTGCATTTGTCAGTTCTTTTGAGGTCCGTGTCATTGCTTCCGCCGCCCAGTGAATGAATTGAAATGCACAAGACAAAGGAGTTTTCTTTCTTTCAAACATCGCTGACACATGACTTATTCATGACAAGAAAAATACTAGTAAAGTTGATTAAATTAGGCATTTAATTAACTTGAGGTGTTTCATTTCATTTAACTTTTTGACAATGCAAACTATAAACGATTTGATTCACAGCATAACAATGGGACAAAATGGCATATTAGTGAAGCCTAAAACTAATATCGGGAGATATTATTTTGGTCAGAGCACAGCAACTGTGATTGCAAAAAAAGGCCTGCCAGATCAGATAGCAGACACAAACACCACTGGAGTATTTACATCCAGGTTTTTTTTTTTTTTTTCCAGTACTGCATATGTGTTGTTAAAATCAGAACAAGCTCTAGAGTGCCAGATATTGTCCCTCTGGCACAAGCTAAGCACTGATCGCAACACAGCTGAGACCCATACCTCTGTCTGTGTGTCCTCTGCTGATTCAGCCACAACTCTGGGAACTAGAAATGCAAGATGAAGGTCGTCGGCCTTAATGCTTTTTAATCTTAATGGCATTATTAAGGACACATATTGAATGAATTCTGTCCATTATTGCCAAAAAGCACCATATTGTCAATGCCTATAATCACACCCAGTTCACAATGGAACCATTTTCTATTATTAATTTAATCAAATATTGATATCTGCTACATTTATTATGAACTCACTCTAAATCATGTTGTTCTAACCACACTCTGAACGTACATTTAAAACCAAGGTCTCGCAGCTGAATTTTCAGAATATTACCATGGACATAATTGGCGGGCTCTTCAAAGTGACAGCTTCAGTGAAACAGAGCTGGTGTCAGCGAGCAGGGATGGTTCAGGAAGACTTGGCAGAAATCATGGGGGTTGGGCGGGGGTGGCTGGGATTTTAATTGAAGCTTAACAGGTTGTCATTATAATTGCCTGTTATCAACTTAGTAGTCTTATCGATGCCAGTCTCAACATGTCCTCTAAAACAGCATCTCCTGGCACATCCAAGGATATTTCTGGCAGGGAGTTCCCATTTCCTGCTCTGACAGCTGTGTTTTCCCTTCAGTAAAATCCTACAGACAGACTCCCCATGTCAGACTACATGTGAAATGTACATCAACACGGTGACCCAAGACTGAATCACTAATGACAGACTCACTTCTAACAAGGTAACACCAAGGCTCTGCTGCTTCTGTAATAGGGTGATACACACACACACACACACACACACACACACACACACACACACACACACACACACACACACACACACACACACACACACACACACACACACACACACACACACACACACACACACACACACACACACACACACACACACACACATATGCCAGGCCAGGTAATTACATCAAACGTGCCCTGTGTTTTTTAATTGCCTTCATTTGGGTACCAGGGGGCTGCTCCATGCTGAGAGTACAGGTTATCTCCACTTCTCCTCCAGAGGTTCCTGGCTCCTCCTGCTAACCCTCCCTGCCACAGGGGCCTCGCTCTGGGATAAACATGCACCTGTTTGGCTGGGCACCCTCACAGCCTGGGTGTTCTGTCACAAACAAGTGACCATCTGTTTCTACTCGCTCCCACTGGGCATTCGCGGCCTCCTCCCTTTCATTTCACTCTTAAGCTCTAATTTGTCTTGCTGTCACTGCTCATGCGTCTGCTTCATATCCTTTATTTACTTTCATTCCGGCTGTTACCCAAACATCTGGTGGAACGTCCCTTTTGTGTTGTTTTCTGTTGTATTTCACCTGCTGCATCCTCTCATGTTACATTTAAATATACATTTTTGTATTATTTAAACATTATTATTTGTAATTATATTAAGCATTTAGAATACTGTATATGAAAGTACATAAACACTTGATTATTGTTGTTGTTGTTGTTGTTGTTATGGGTTTTTTCCCATTGGCTCATTGCCTTCAGACTCCTCCCATACCTATAATTCCCTTCCTCTGATGTCTGCCTCTACTCCATTGGCTAGGAGCAATGGTTCCATTCGACTGGCTCGTAGTAAATGTTGAGCACCACGCTCTCCTCACTTCTCCTTGTGATGGATGAGTCACAGTCGAGTGGTGCATCGATCATCGAAAAAGCATCCTCCCCATTTCCTCGTATTCCCCCACAACCCCCACCCCCACCCGAAGGCCCCGCTACGGATGCTTTTAATCAGCCTCTCTTCCTCTAATCAAACTTCATCCCATCGATCACTCCCCCTCCCTAAGCTGGCACTTACCCCTTTCAGTCCCACACTCTGCCCCACTGGCTTGTGGGTAACTGCAGAATTACAGGTTATCCAGTGAAAAGGGTCCCTGTCTGGTGTTAATTATGAAAGGAAACAGGAAACGAGGAAACCTTTTTCACCATATTGTATGCACAACCTGCTGCTTGCTTCTTATACAGTATTACTTGTTTGTTTGTGTGTGTGTGGTTTTTTTTTTTTTTTTTGTTTGTTAATGTGGTCCATTTAACCAGGCCAGTGGTGAAATCTTGCCATGATTGGATCTGTTGTTTTCTTTTTTTTTCCATCCACTGTGTTGCTTTGGCCTCAGAGCTCCCTATCGCGGCCATTCTGCTCCAGGGGACTGTGTTTGTGAGGAATTGCTTTTCCCCCAGGGGAAGCAGTGAGCTGCTCTATCACCGCTCACATGGATTGACACTGCTTTGAACGAAACCTGCCAGTGTTGACACATTTTAATACCTGACTCCAGAGGGCAGCGTGGCACGGAGGAAGATGGAAATCTGTGGTTCGGAGATGTTTCCCTCAACCACCCCCCTCCCCACACCCTCCCTTCCCATCCCCTAACCATCTCAGCTTGGTGACACCCCCACACACACCCCAACCCACAGGACTATGCCTGTGCTATCTCTCTGCAGCACCTTGCCTGTCCACAAATTTATACCACCTTGCCCATGATCTGGCCAAATCCAAAGACCTCTGCACCGAGCTTGGCGGACCCCGCTCAGCACCACCGCTGTCCAGATGAACCGTTGCTTGGGAAACGGGCATATTTACCCAGTACTGACCTGTTTTTGATGTGATCTTGTGGTTGTCATTGATTTTTTTTTTTGTGTCTTTTTTGTTTTCTCTTGTGGTGTTTGTTGTGGTCCTTTGTTGTGTCATTTGCTATGTTTTGTAACCGTTCTTCTATCCTGGCTGCATTCCAGAATATTCCCTGGACGGACAGTTGAGATTTGCACTGAACTCAGTCCATCTGGAGTGGCATGCCGACAGTGGGCCACAGAGGGCCTATAAGACGCTGGCATTTGGCCAAGGGCCCAACCTTTTCAAGGGCTATGAGGTCCACTCATGCACAAGGCCTGACTGCTAGCAGGTAGCTTCCGTTCTGATAGGCTAAGCAAGAAATGGGATGCGCCCTTTCTGTGAGATGAAAACAGGCAGGAACACAGGGAAACAAAGAAACAGGGAAAACAGGAAAACAGGGAAACAGGGAAACAAGGAAAACAGGGAAACAGAGAAAGAGGGAAACAGGAAAACAGGGAAACAGGGAAAACAAGGAAACAGGAAAACAGGGAAACAGGGAGACAGGGAAAACAGGGAAACAGAGAAACAGGGAAACAGGAAAACCAGGAAACAGGGAAAACAGGGAAACAGGGAAAACAGGGAAACCAGGGAAACGGAAACAGGGAAAGTTCTCCAGCTCAGAGCCTCAGCTCAAGCCCTCACTCACTGACACAGGGGAAAAAATGAAACGTTTGGTAAACACCAACCCAGCTCTGTTAACATTCCAGGAGTATGTTTTTGCAAATGTGAGTATTCCTATGACATGGACATTCTGTCGTTCCAACCTAAATCTGTCAAAGATTCCGCCCTCAGGATCCTGGCAAGTACAGTTTCTGTTCCCTATTAAGCTAATTGCTGCCAAATGAGTGAGGCAATTTCCTCTCCTCTGAATTCTCTGGGATTTTTTTTGTTTTCCAAAAAGAACAAGGAAAGAGAGAGAGAGAGAGAGAGAGAGAG
>CM040756.1:5186522-5211522 GCA_022829145.1 Albula goreensis
AAGGGCAGATCTTACTGGCCTGTGAACAGGTTAACAGCCAAGAGACCTTTGCTCTGCACTGGGCAGATGGCGAGTATATCTCTGCTGAACAAAACACTACTGCTGCTGCTAATTCCACTACTACTACTCCTGCCAAGCTTTCTTCCTATCTGTCCCACATAGGGAGATTTTCCTTGCCATTGTCGCCACTGGCTTACTTTTATAAGGGTTCAGGCCAGGGTTTACTGTAAACCGTATTGTGTGAAATGCACTATAAAAATAAAAGTTAATTACTACTATGACTACTACTCATAATAATCATCATCATAATCATCATCATCATCATCATCATCATCATCAAATATTACATGATGTTTGTTGCATACATTTACACATTTTAAGTTTGAGGTTTTATGCAAATGTAAGAATGAAGGAAATGCAAAGTGTTCCCGTTGCATATTTCACATGAAAACAGTCACACTGATTCCGTCAGATTTCATACGAACTGAAAGGCAGGGCATTTGCACACATCTTTTGCTGTGGGCTAGCTGGAGGATATTCTCATTAACCAGCGTGTTAGCATAAAGCTGCCATTAACCAAGAATAACTACATACGGAGCATACAGATGGAGAAGGCATTACTGCTGAAGAGTCTGATGATGGCTAAGGGAGTAAGCTGCTGTAGCACACACAGTGCTTTGAGTGCTGGGCCTGAAACTGAGGATATATAAATATATATATTTCATAAACGGTGAACACATTTGTATAAACTGTTTAACAGAACCAGTAGAGTAAAATGTTCCCTTGGCAGGGAACAGCAGTGACAGGCTATGTGCCATTAATAACACCCTGCTCTGCTTTGTTGGCTCCCTCTTCCTAATTGTGCATCGCAATTAGATGAAGACTTCTCTGTTTGTGACACTCTGTGTAGTCACAGGCGAGGCACCTTCAACTCTCGCCTTCGGTGAGACGAGGCCGCGTCTTGATTTTTGCTCTGTTCGTCCATCACGTTTCCGTGTTGATTACTTTAAACCAAGCAGGCAAACAGAGGAGTGATTACAGCGGTATAGCTGAGAATAAGTGGGCAGCCACTGACTGACCTCACCCGCGGGGTGGGGGAGGGGTAGAAGATCACCAGCGCCCATGGATGCCCCAGTCATCCTGGAGCTTCCTACCGAACGCCGGGCACGTGTGACTGTTCATTAGCCCGTGGAAACCAACACTAATTTTCACCTCTCCACAAGCCGATAAAGAGTGGAACACTGTCATCGAACCGCTTGCAGATTTTTTAAAGAAGATTTAAAGAGCCGCGGTCTTTACCTCAGACATGAACAAGCATTACTAACCTTACTGCCTTAATGAATGAGAAATAAAAGCACATGCCCTTTAGGGACCTGTGGAATTGAAATATAACTTTGGTTAATCATCCCAGGTTAATTGGCCTAATTAATGAATTAGCGCGATACAGTTACAGCAATATATTTGCATGTGGAAGGGAAAACTCTGAAGTCCCATTGGGTATGAGTCACTCTGTACAAGCGTGGCTGTGCAGGTGATGGAGCTCAGGTGTGGGGGTCCGTAGCTGGCACATACACAGACACCCCATGTGCCTGACCCAGCCTCCATTATTAATCTGGTAGGGTTATCAGAGGTCTGCTCACAGACTCTCCTCAACTCTCCGCACAGTGAAGGAAATAATAAGGTCATTTTCTGTTATCTCACTATCAGAGGCTGAACGTCTGGAGTTTAGATTGCGGAAGCTAAGATGTGAAAGAGCAGAATCAAACTCATGGTAAAAAAAAAATAAAAAATTCGGAAATAAAAAACACTGCAAGTGAGTGAGCGTATAAAAATAAAACAGGCACCACTTCAAAACCTTTCATACAAGACAATTTGTGCACAACAAAAGTATAAGATGATCTTGTTCTTTCTTCAAACTTCTTTTCTTTTTCTGTCCTCCCACCTAATTTAAACATGTAGACGAGGTTAACATTCACCTTCACCTTCCTTTTTTTGTGTTCACATTCATTTTAAGTGTATTTTCTTTTTGTCAGAAACTATTGGTCCAAATTAATTTGACCATGTAATACTCAATTCAAGGTTGAGTTTTGCTGCTCTCTCTCTCTCTCTTTCTCTCTCTCTCTCACACACACACACAAACACACACAGAAAACAGACACATTTTGAGTAAATTTTTTTTTGTACTTTTTTTTTTCTGAATCACAGATATTGGGTTTTGTTTTTTCTATGTTTTTTATTGTACTTTTGATTGGAAAAAAAAAGACTAAAAAAGCATAGTAGGTACTGCACATCAGTCTCTGATGCAGCCAAGAACAGCTAAGTGCTGCAGGCAGTTTCCACTGCGCAACTGTGATGTCACAGTAATGAGGACGGTTCACCCTGAGGTCACAGACAATCACTTGTGTAATTCTGCCATCAAATGCATTTTTCATGGGAAAAGACTGTGTATAGGTATTGACTCAGGGATGTGTCTTGTGACAAAGTGTTCCTGACTGGCTGTAGTTTCTGGGGTTCATCTGTGTCAGAAAAGCATTAATATTCATGGGAATAATATCTATCCTCATAGGAAGGATCCGCGAAGAATATGGCAAAGAAAAAGCAGATGAATAATTTAATTGCCTGGACAAATACTGCCAAGAAAATGGCTCCTAATGATACCATTCCTTCACTCAGAATGTTGTTTCAGGACTACACTACCATCAATTATCCATAGGGCAACTTCATATGCGAATGAAAATTCACAGTGATTAGAGTCTTGGTTTTTCTTCCTCACACAAATTAGTCAAACATCTTTATAAAAGTGTCACTGCACCTACTGTGAGCCTTTTACAATTCATTCATTGCACCAGTAATATAGTCATCTTTCTCTTTAACATCTTCACACTGCCTCTTAATTCCCATTTGGATACCATTTTTACTTCTTCCACTCCAGAGTACAACAAGGAGATAAAAAAGTAATAATACATATAACATATATAAATATACTACAAATACAATCTTTAAATATAACTCAATGACTCAGTGTTGGGAAGAACTATGCAAAAATACATAAACTGGTTACAAAAATGACTGAGTTAAAAAGTTATATTGCACACAAGCTCACTACACAATTTTAAAATGATGATATGGATGAATTGTTGTGAAAACCTCGTATTACAGTGCAGATGATTGCTTATAAGGTTGTTGGGAGTTGAATACTGACCATGCTTTGTTCCCATTAGGCCCGAACAGCAACACCACTTTCAGGAACCCTATGACTGATTTGGTGTTTATCTGGTGTTGCGATCCATCACTGCGGGAATGCCTGTGGTGCTGTTTGGTCTTTGGAGTGCCTGGTGGAATAAACAGTGCAAATGATGCAATGCTTTCCTCGTTTTCGATGAAAGGAGATCCATTTGAGCAGCTGTTGATGGACTCAGAGATTCAGAATCGCATCGTTTTGCATTTATTTGCCATCGTCTGCTTTATCGCTGCATACAATGTGTCTGTCATCATGGTATCATTTAATTCACATTTGGTTTTGGTAGATGAAGGTTTCTGCTGCTAAGGTTACAATTAACATTTTAACACTAGCCTCCCTAGTTCATTATTAACCGTGTGATTACTATTTTCTTAACGAGGGGATAGCACAATGTCTGTTATGAGAAAATTCCCAAACACGTCTGTAGCTTTTGTAACCTTGGGGAAAGACAAAATGTTTGGAAATTGTGCTACAGTTTTCTTATGTCTACCACTTCCTGGTAAAATACTTGATTTTGATTTAATCAAAAGGCTGTTGATTATTTTGTAATAACTATCACCAAGAAACAGTATAATGCAAGGCTGTTGGAGTAGTGCTAGTAAAATTTGCCTCATTAACATTCCAAACATTATTCCAATTTATAATGAAAAAAAAACATCATTAAAGGGGTACGGACCATTGGGGATAAAGTTAGTGACCCAAAGTGTGCTAGTACCACACACACCTCACACACACACACACACACACACACACACACACACACACACACACACACACACACACACACACACACACACACACACACACACACACACACACACACACACACACACACACACACACACACACACACACAGACACAAATAAATAAAGTCTCAATGAAAACTCCTGTATGTCACTGCAATATATCTCCAGTTCGCCAGAGGCATTGATGGTCCTTGATCCGAGTTATTCTACTCTTTTCATCCCTGTCCCCACACACCACCCAATTTATTTCCTCCCCTTGCTGGTGCTGGGCTGTTCCGGCACTGTGCCTCAAGTGTGCGCTGGCATTTTCCTCAAAGCGCACGGCTAATTTGAAGCACCACTTTTTTAAAAATGTTTTTTTACTTTTCCTGGTTTTAAGAGTCACCCAAAAACACACACTTGGGCTGAAACAATATTGAAAGGATTAGAGGTGATCCTGAAATAAATGCTCGGATTTTCTGCCCTGAAGTTTTACAAAGTAAACACTGGCAGAGAGCTGGCGGGATTGCCTATATCGATTACAAAGTATTATATATAGATTTAGTTCATCTTTTTTATTTCTTTTATGTATTGTTTGGTGGTTGGTGGGTTTAAAGTGCTAAACAGTGTTATTGAAATGGATTCTTATAAAACATAACAAAATAGTAGTGTCATTACAATAGAACATCAAACTCCTCTGTTATACACACAAAAAGGTTTCACCTTCAGTGTATGTATTTAAAGGTATTAAGTAATGCCTAATTACATTCATGATAGTAGTTATGATGAATTTATGTTTAGATCAAACAAATTGCATTCTTGCATTGACTTACTATCATATCTGAGACACCATAATACACATATACACACACACGCATATTGCTACCATTACCATATCTGAGACACCATAAAACACACACACACACACGCACACACACACACACACACACACACATACACACGCACACGCACACACACACACGCACACACTCATGCACACACACACACACACACACACACACACACACACACACACACACACACACACACACACACACACACACACACACACACACACACATTCACAGGAGTATATGCACAGAAATGTGAGGTGTTCCTTTCCAGGAGCTGAGATGGATGTCTGCAGCCCCAGATGGAGCAGCAGGGCTGGCAGTTATCAGGGGGCTTAAGCTGTGAGTTAGGGGCTGTGTCCCACTGCTTCCCTGGGACTCGCTGAGCAGTTCATTAGCCAGCGAGCGCTGGGATCGCCACTCTGGTCACGTGACACAGCCTCCGGCTGACAGCATCAGAGCAAAGGACCTACGCGGCCCAGCTAACACAAGACTGCTTTAACAAAACCAATTTCTATGACACAAAATGTCAGAACAACTGCAGAAAACTGGGTGCAGGATGTTAGAAATTGCTTCAGCTGTGACCACGCTTGCAAACAGTACAGACACTCCCTCATTTGTACACTGGTAAAAGAAAGTGTCTCGAAACACCATTTCCTTTACAGAAGAGATCTCAGACACCCCTGAAGAGGAATTCGGAAAATGATAAATGGTGTCAGCTATGGTTTTTCTTAAAACTGTGTTTTCAACTCAAAATGATGAAACATGGTTTGATTGTATGTAACAATGTTTTAGTAGCCATTGCAAATTCTCATACAGTTACTGAGTCACAAGTCTCAGCATGCAATAGTACTGTACATCAGACCAGTTAATGGATAAGTACATTTAATGTCATTTACATATTTTAAGTGTGTTTAATTTACATTCCATTTTTGGTTTTATTTAGTTCCAAGGTGCGCTTTTACCATGATAAGGAATATAGAACATAAAACCAAAAATCAATTTACATTTGAACATTTAGCTAATTGCAAAACCGGGTGCGATACTGCATCACCACAGCGAAACCTCAATACTTGTAGGATAAGATATCATCTGCTGCGTAATTTCAATCTTAATATTCAGTATCTCATAATACCTTTGCATGCATGATGTGAAGCTTTTCTCCTGCCTTTCGGGTGCATAATAATGTTGCCATTATAAACTAATACAAGTGGAATCTTGGAGATTACGCCCACACCCTAACTGTTTCCAATCCGCGTCTGATTTTCCGGGAGTTTCATTTTAAGAATTACAAACTGGGTCACAGTTGGAGGCAACTCCTGAGCCCATGAAGTAGAGCAGTTCTGCAGTTGTGTTGGGTGTTAAAAAGAAAAGGAAGAACATTGGCAATTCTAACGGATGGCATGCGTAACAATTCAATGAAATTAAATATGAAACAAGCAGCGTGTCAGGCCAGAAAAGAATAATGGGTTCACAGCCACAATAATAAATCATACTTTACAAAAATGCAAAATGTTGAATAATTATTTGACTTGTAGGAGAATATAACCAACAGTGTAATGGCAGAAGCCACGTCTACATTGTAGGAAAGCACAATGACTAAGGGTGAAAACAGAGGCATTAAAATGCCATTAGGAAACCAGGAGACAAAAAGTAACAAGATAAAATAAGAGCAAGCATACATAAGTGATGGTTTATTTAAAAGCTGGGTTAAGCAGACGCATTTTGAGCCTGGATTTAAAATTACGTGAGAGCCTCGGGATCTGCAGCCAATTTAGGGAAGGAGCTACTGACATTTGGGACAGAAGTGCTCCGGGCCCTGTTTCCACACTCGTAAAAAAGGAGTGTTTTAAACCATCGTTTTTTTTACTTCCAAAGCAACAGAAGTGGAGCTTTGGAAATGATGAGTGGTGCCATGCATGGGTGTGTTTCAAAATGCTCTCACCTTAGTGATTACAACCCCTTAAATCAGTGGAGGCTCAGCTTACAACCCAGTATTAACTTGGTGTAGTTCTGACTGCAGACACTGAATCTCTGATAAACTACAACTACCACAATCACCAACACCACCACCACCACTACTACTACTACTGCTACTGTTACTACTATGACTAAAGCTGTTGCTATGACTACTAGTACTGCTACTACTTTTAGGAAGAAAACACTCTCGGGGGCCAATGATTTACATGGACTTGAGTTCAGGTACAGCATGTAGTGCTTTTAATTTTCTTTTCTACTTCTCAAGAGCTGCATTAGCGATACTTAGCTTTCTCAATATGCCTTCACTTGACAATGCAAGTATTTACACCAGCACCACAGTCAACCTCCTGAAAATGTGCCATTGATTATGATTATACTTTGAATAGGCTTAATTAATTAACTAATGAAAAAGCCTCATAATATTGCACATATACACTTTCCTGTATGCGCTGCTTCCAAGACTAAAGTTCAGTTTTGTGTTCCTTGTGTGGGCATTAAGCAAAACAAAGCTGGAATTCTTCTCTGAAGCCTTCAAATTCAGTTTGCACAAGACCTGAAATGACCTTGAATTTGACATTTGTTTTAAACTAAATGAGAATGAATGACCAGTGCTATTCTATCCAATATGCATTTTGGATAGAATTGGGCATAAAGTCATATCCAAATTCAGCTGAAAATCCTGCCCATAACAACCCTGGAGTCTCCTCCACCTTCTACCTCTCACAGCACTTAAAGTACCTGGCAGTAACTAGATTATGTGCTTTGGTTGCGTCTGTGCCACTAGATTAAGTGTCTGCATGTTACTAATCTGTATTTCTAGGGCTACAACTGTTAATATTGAGTTGTGTTTTAATTGTTTTCACTTAATCATCTGGCCTCATTGATTGGTTGATCAAGTCATCAGTTGAATCTTGTTTTCCCCTTCCTGGTGAGTGGGTATATACGTCCTTCCTCCAGGGTAGTGTTGCACTTTGACCCAAATCTTTACACTGTCTCCCCATTGTAAGTCACTCTGGATAAGAGTCTGCTAAATGGCTGTAACGTAGATATAGATTTCCCTCCGATTGCCACTACGACACAGTCCCATGGCTCTGGATATTCCAACAGCTGCAAAAATTGCCCCAGTTAAGTCTGACTCCAGATCAGTATAATTGATGTAGTGTACCTATTTTCCCAACAATAAAATAACACTTAACAGGTGAAGTCAAAAATCATCTTTGCATTTGTACAGCATAAAACTGCCGAATGTCCTAAACGGCAATTTCAAAGCTTCCATTCATACTTGAGATGATTCTTTGAGTGGTTCTTACTAGTATAAAGGAAGGTTAGCTAGACCAAGGATGGCACAGGCACACATTTTGCACATGACAAAAAATTTAATTATATAAAAAGAACCATACGACAGTGATTTGTGAAGTGTATATCATGTCTGAAATGTTTAACTGTCAGTTGAGACTATGGTTTTCTGAAAGTGGCTTACATGTTCTGTGCTCGAATTTGGAGAGGGATAAACAGCTATGAAACTGGCCCAATAAATAAACAAATACATTTTCTGTGACACCTGACACGAGAAAACACATCCCATCATGTTCACATATGGAATTGAATCAAGCATTTCACTAAATGAATAAATTAATAAACACATACAAACATACATATTTTGAGGCTTGCTTCATGAACCTTACCAGACTGACTTTGGCCAAGTTCTAATTGATCAATATTTCAACTTTGGCTCAAAATTGTTTGTTTTCACTCACACAGTTTTGTGAGCTGAAAATTAAAGAGAAAAAGCACAACACTCTTACTAAATTGTAAATAAAAGGTTAATGCCATCGGTAGGTTGAATCACAGGGTTTGTCTTAAAAAAAGTCCCAACATTGGGGGATGTACTTCACTTACGGTTTCAAAGGAATCCAAATCGTGCCCTTTTACAGACATGGTTACAAGTGTAGGCAGTGGTTTAAGTTAATTCAACAGGTGGACAAAATGTCCTTGAACCAGTCAGAGGGTATTAAACTAATCTCATTGCATATACTTAAGTCTGTCATTGATGCAGTTATCCAGAGTGATTTACAATGTGAGGGAATCACACACCTGTTTAACTTCAGTGCCACGGTGCTATTTGGTCCAACCTCCCACTACGACCCCTTGATTAGTTTATCCCCTTGATCCAGGTGGTGTGAGCATTTGTATAAGCAGGTGGTGTTGTGAGTGGTTGGATCGAATACCAGCAGACATTGCAACGCTCCAGTACTGAAGCTGAAGACAGTTGCTCCAGAGATCCATGTCCAAGGCTAGGAAAACACTGGTTTGAACAGATAGTTCATTTGGTTTGGATTTAATAGATTCACAATCCGGTGAATGGAGAACAACCTGAGGTTAATGTCCCCTTTTTTTCCAGTTTTCAGTCAACACGGTTTCAGCTCCAGCTTTCCTCTCTGCTGTCGAGTGAATCCATCTGGCTTTCAGTGGAGACAAATCGTGTTTATTGCAACAATGCACCTGTACATGGGGTCGACTGTGACCAGCAGACAGGGGGTCTCCAGTCAGACATTGGCCCATTCCAAGTGTAGAGGCAGGCAGTGTCCTCTTGTTTTATTGCCAATGTAAAATGTGTATTCACAAGGCCCGCAGCCCACATCTTGTGTCATAGGAAATCTACACACACTTGGCATATTTTTTGGTACCGCTGTCGTTTTGTATGCCAGATACAGCTACATATCAAATAATGCAAACATTAAAAAATTATTTTGTATCCCTTGAGTGACAGGCAACCATTACAACCTGACACTAAATGTGTTAAAATGTATACTTTAGGAACAAGGCTAATCACAGAGGCAATTGTTCCCTTAAGATGTAAAAGAACAGAATCGGATGTATGAGAAAAAAAATACATTGTGTCGCTATTTATCTCCACTGGCAGCATTTGCACTCATGAGATCCTCAGGCATGGTTTTTACAATCTCTAATGTGCTAACGCTCCCATCTATACATTTTCAAAATGTTATCTTTTAATTAAATTAACTCTCAGCTGAAAGTGACTGTGTGATAGCCAACTTGTACAGACTAAATTACTACATGGAATGGACATGGAAGGTCATTGTTCTACATAACATGACAACCATTCTGCAGCTATGCCCATATCTTGGACAGTCATTATGCACAGGATTGTTATAAATTACACATTACATTATTACTGGTATATTAATGTCATATGTTTCCATGGCAATTTGAATAGAAATGAGGTGCATTACAGAACCTAAGACTGAAGACTAATCCCAAATGTATAAACATTCCTTCAGATATTGTGATTGTTAAGTCATGATTTCTGATTTAACATTTGTGAATTTCCATATTCTTACATCAGGGAAATTCACCAACCTACACACACAAAGCAGTTATTCGGTCATCCACTCAATCAAGTTGTTATGTTATTATTATTATTATTATTATTACTATGTTGATTTGGATATGTTGATACAAGAGCATTTCTGAATTGCTTTTAAAAAAAAAAAATGAGATTTCAGATTCAGAATCAACCCACATAGCATAGTAAAGTGTTTCCTTCAAATGCTAAATTTTTGGGATTATGTATGCAGTATATAAAATGCATATTATATTAATTCCACTAACCACAAGATGCAGCATTTCCTGGCACAGAAAAAAATAAAATAGGCTATGTAGCAGACTGTTCCAATAGCTCCCAGCAAGGCCTGCCTGTCCATATAACATCACATTTTTGGGAGATAACACATCCTCCCTCTCCATGCACATATGCTGTGGGGGCATATTTGTAATTTCATGTGGCTGGAGATGACATTTTGTCCACGGGCCAAATCTGGATGACCAGCCCGCTAACTGCCCACTCTGTCAACCTTTCAGGGTCTGTGCTCAGCTCGGCCTGATGATTCATGGGTAATCTAATCAATCTGAAGGGGAAGAATGCCCACAGAGAACGACAGATGATCCATGACTTAACTTGTTTGTGTAAAAAATAGTGAAGATTTATTGTTATGACAGTCAATTATTTCAAGTTTTTTTTTTTTTTTTTTTTTTTTTAATCTTATTTCTTCCACCAAGTGGTCCTGTCATCAATGGTACTTTGGATTTCTTTTTAGAAATAAATCGCAACATGAGTACTTTTTCACATTTTGAAATGCCTTAAATAAAAGTGGCATACAAAAAAAAAGAAATGGAATGAAATTAATTAATGATATTCATCATGAACTTTGGGGCATTTTTCCGCCCCCATAAACGGTGCATGTGGAAGGCAGGGAGTGCAGAATGAAGATGTTTCATGGATGCCACGATCAATAAACCTCAGCGCTGAGTGTGCACGCCATCAGGGGAGACATTAGCAAAATAGGTCAGTGAGAATGAAATAAATAATAATGTATAAGTGCATAATGAAAACTCACCTAAAGCATGGCACTGAGGGAAACAAAGGCAGCCCGCCTGTCTGCCTTCAATTGTTTTTCAGAGTGAAGGTGACTGATAACGGGATGACAAGCAGTCAAGTTGTGTCTTTCCCACTCCTTGCTATGTCCTTTGTGCCATCGAGGCAATTATTAAAGCACAATTAGGAATTCAATGTTAAAATTAAGTCTGTCGAAACACTGTTTTTGCGACCTCCGAGGGTCTATGAAACCCCTGAAGCAATGCTTCAAAAAAAGCATAAAAAAACATGTTCAGCTGTGTTACACTGTCTTACACTACACTGTACTGCAGCTATTTTGGAGAATCTCCATTCCTGACTGAGACACAATGCAAAAGAGAATGTACACATTGGGTTAACAGCATTGCTTCATAACACTTTGGGTTTGGGTTTTCCCCTCACACTGCAGCTGTTTTGGAGGTGCTCCATTCCTTACTGAGACACAATGCAAAAGATAATGTACACATCAGGTTAACAGCATTGCTTCATAACACTTTGGGTTTGGGTTCTCCTCACATCACAGGTGCTTTAGGGGTTTATACACACACATTTAGCAGTGTACCGGCGGCTGCTGCAAGGTTCATCCTGGTTTGACACTGTGTCAGTGGACAGCCTCTGGGTTTCGGGTGTGGAATGTAGACAGTTTCCAAAGGGCTGTGGCCAGAAATCCCTCAGTATAACACATAATTAGCCACGGATTAGTTTTACAGTGATCCCTGCTGGACATTGAGGTGGCAACAGTCCGCTTGAGTTGAGAGAGACAGGGAGGGAAGAGAAAGAGTGAAGATATGGAGGGGTACAATATTAAGATGAAGCAACTTTAAAGAAGATCAAAACTGAAATGCTAAAGCTTCTACACATGTATTACTGTATATTAATAAAGTAGTTTGAGTGCACCTACAACTGTCATTGTTTGTTTACTTACATAGGTATTGGGGCACTTTAATATAAAAAGGGACCCACACAACAATTTCCTTGGCCTCTGTAGAAGACAAGTCTCTTTCTCTGCAGCTTCATGTGCTTTTTTCCCTTTTTAAATCTCTGCACCGTTGGGCAAAAGCACTTCAGCAACACTAAACTCTTTTACAATTTGCTTGAGTTTGAGTTTGCTTCCCCTGGTTGATTTTCATTGAAGCAATAAGCCATGAGTGGTCATTGTTTACAGTGATTTGCAAAATGGCTAAGAACGTTTTGGCAAAATGCGAAGCAAAGATTCTGATATGCCATGTGATCCAGCTGCGAGTATAACATGGATTTTACAACGATTTCAAAATGTGGCTTTGCCAAAAAAACAAGGAAAAGACCAACCTGTTTTATAAGTATAATGTATATCACACAATAAAATATAAGAGTAATGCTGTAAGTCATCCAGAAATTCCCCAACAATGTATAAATATGTTATTATATTGTAATAAAGGCTCTATAGATGTAAAATGAGGATGTATGCATAGTATCAAATTGGATAGCGCAGTGTCTACAAAGATGATTGGCTGACCCACTTAACTTTCCATTCTGTGATTACATCACAAGTTCCCCTTTTACTTGAAGACCTAGACTATCATTTTTTTTTTTTTTATTCAATGTGTCTCTGAATTAACTCTCCTCTTTCAGTGAATCTGGGAACAATCCAACTTAATTTAATTAAACTGGACTTACATAACGGCTTCCGATAACAACTGCAAATTGTAAAAGAGTTTAGTGTTGCTGAAGTGCTTTTGCCCAACGGTGCAGAGATTTAAAAAGGAAAGAAAAAAAGAGCACATGTAGCTGCAGAGAAAGACTTGTCTTCTACAGAGGCCAAGGAAAGAGTTGTGTGGGTCCCTTTTTACATTAGCGCCCCAATACCTATATAAGTAAACAGACAACTACAGGTGTAGGTGTACTCAAAATAGGAACTTTAGCGTTTGAATTTTGATCTTTTTTTAAGCTGCTTCATCTTCATATTGTGCACCTTTGAAAAGTCTGAATACAACTCTTGAATTAATATGAATCATGCTCTTTTTGAGCTGTATTTTGAATTTTTGAACAACTTTTTTCTTTTACTCAAACTCCAGGTGTGAAGGACAGAATAGTCTCTGGAAACTGTTTTTTTTTTTTTTTTTTTTTTTTTTTGTTCACCGTTGAATCTTCTCTGATCTCCATGCTTGCACTGTGCTTGAACCTGGAACCATGCCAAAAATGACACTATTGGTAATCTCCATCAAGTCAAATAAATGTTCTCTCATTGTACTGATGGTTTTGAACTTTGCATTGATTATTTACATAACATGTCCTTTTTGTGTCTGTGTGTCTCCTGGGTATTTTTGAGTCTGATCAAACCCCACCCCCCGGCGCACACAAACATATATTCTCCCTTTGCTTCTCTACAGATTTGGATCAAATGCCTCCTGACAGCTATTTCTGTGGGAAACTCTGATGAGGGTTCAAATGCTGATGTCTCGGGTTTGAGCTCCTCGGATTAAGCAGCTCTGTCTCTCCAGTGGGTCGGGATTGGGAGGGTTGATTTAAAGGTCTTGCTTTCATTTAAATAGCCCTGTTATGCAACGCGATTATTTACTGCTCCATTCCAACAGCAAAGAAACCAAGATAAATAAATAAAAATTCACATTTGTAATATTTCCTGAGAACATTGGCTATGCACATAATGATATTTAATTTCAAGCAGAGTGACAAATAATGTGAGAGAGACAGGGCGGGAAGAGAAAGAATGAAGATATGGAGGGAACGAAGGAGGGTGAGAGATGGAACAATAGATAGAGAAGTTAATAGGGTGAGATGGTGTATAATGTACTCTTTAGCTTTTGGTTTCTCAAACGGGAGAGAAAGACAGAATAGAGGGAAGTATGTAAAAATTATATAATCTTTAGCATTTTCAAAACGAGAGAGAGAGAGAGAGAGAGAGAGAGAGAGAGGTCCTGTGTGTGTGTGTGTGTGTGTGTGTGTGTGTGAGAGAGAGAGAGAGAGAGAGAGAGAGAGAAGAGAGAGAGATCCTGTATGTGTGTGTGTGTGTGTGTGAGAGAGAGAGAGAGAGAGAGAGAGAAAGTGTGAAAGAGAGAGAGAGTGTGTGAGAGAGACAGAGAGAGAGAGAGAGAGAGAGAGAGAGAGAGAGAGAGAGTGTGAGAGAGAGAGAGAGGAGAGAGAGAGAGAGAGTGTGTGAGAGAGAGAGAGAGTGTGTGTGAGAGAGAGAGAGAGAGAGTGTGTGTGAGAGAGAGAGAGAGAGAGAGAGAGTGTGTGTGTGAGAGAGAGAGAGAGAGAGTGTGTGTGTGTGAGAGAGAGAGAGAGAGAGAGAGAGAGAGAGAGAGTGTGTGTGTGAGAGAGAGAGAGAGAGAGAGAGAGAGAGAGTGTGTGTGTTTGTGAGAGAGAGAGAGAGTTTGTGAGAGAGAGAGTGAGAGAGAGAGAGAGAGAGAGAGAGAGAGAGTGTGTTTGTGAGAGAGAGAGAGAGAGAGAGATAGAGAGAGTGTGTTTTGTGAGAGAGAGAGAGAGAGAGAGAGGTGTGTGTTTGTGAGAGAGAGAGAGAGAGAGAGAGAGAGAGAGAGAGAGAGTGTTTGTGTGAGAGAGAGAGAGAGAGAGTGTGTTTGTGAGAGAGAGAGAGAGAGAGAGAGAGAGAGAGATAGAGAGAGAGAGAGAGAGAAAAGGTTTGGACTCATTATCTTTGTTATACCATTTGAAAGTTGCCGTTGAAAGAGAAACAGGTAATAAGAGTGTGAAAGCTGTGAAGGATAAATGAATCTGAGACAGACTGTGTCCTCCACAGCTGTAACTGCTATTGAGCAAATAATTACAGAGCTACAGGATAAGTGTTTCAGAGTGTTTTTTTTCAATTTATTTGTTTTTCTACCTTGGCCTCTCTTCATGTTTGCGTCTCTGCCAAGAGCAAACCATGTGAATAACGCATAGATCGTAGGCCATGCATTTACTGAAGCCTTTTTCATACCAACTGCACCAGACTTCAATGACATACTCATTAGCTCACCGAGGCCGGGCTCTCAGGTCCACAGCAGGGAAACTGTCAGTGTGTAATATCTGACAGCTTTGACGGATTAGACTCACGTTTCGGGAAAAGTTTACGGTTGGGAAGACGATATACATCTACAATGTATAGCACTCAGCACAGGAAAACAGAACCTCACGTTTAAAAGATGTAAAAACTGCAGGACAAAAGGGAACATGTCCAAAAGAGAAACAGGGATTTGGAAACTGTCCTGTTTCCATTTCCATGAACAGTTTGCTCTGTACTTTAAGAAGAATTAGAATGTGATAATGTGTGGGTTATGTAATCCAGTGGGGAGCTCCTGTTTGTACTGAACATATGTCAGAGTCTTTAAAAAAATGCACACTGAGCATGCAGATGATGTTGGAAGCTTTTAAGGATGTTTGCTTTCTGCTAAATAATTTAATTAATTTAATCATACTGAATGAAAAATGAATTGTTTCACACAGGACTGGTTCTGGTGCATGCATTCCGAAGATAACGGTCATGAAAGATCTGTCTGCTCCCGAATGTAGGAGCCTGTCCTTTATTTCCTCATTTACAGTTAAGCAAATGTTCTTTTTCCTGAAGTTGTTTCTAACAGAAAAGGCAAATCGAAGTGTATAGGTCCAAAATCTACAACTGTTATGCTCCCCCTTTGAGCTTTTGTATTGCTTTGCGATCGGATCAGAATGACTGATATCATGCAAAAGTGAATAGCATCTCTGAAATATTTGCCGGTCATTCTCACGACACGTCCTGTCTATGCAGCTCGAATTCACAGGAAAAGTGAATGCGTTAAGACATGCGTGCTGTGAATAACTATAAAAGACAAAACTGAATGTAGTTAACTAAACTGCAGTGAAGTTGAGGTATTACAGCAGCACATGAATGGATCTGCCATGATTGAAAAGACACCTGATTGGGCGGTTAGTTTGAACCGCTGGGCCAGAGGTCACACAATAGGTCACATATAAATAACAAGTCTTTTCATGATCTTTAAAGAAAATCCGTCTTTCTCATCAGTTCAGAGATTGGACAGCGTATTGGTTGTAAAATAATGACACATATTTGAAATTATAGTTATTATTGATATGGGTTTTTTTAATTTATTTTTTAAGTTTTGACAAATCTCACATCATAATATTGTGTGTGTCATTCACAGGACAAGTTGAGTTCTTAAACGCAGTGGCAAAAAAACTGTTGATCTATTTTTAATTTAGCTTACTGTCCTTCCTTTAAATGCAGACCGAGTCATTCATATAAAAAAAAGAAAAAAAAAAACAGAATCTTTAGTATGATTTGTAGAAATATTGAATGTATCATACAAAAACAGAACTTACCATCACTTCGAGGAAAAACAGCGGATTAGACAGCAGACTCACCAGATATTTGTGACTGCTGAACGCAACGAACCGTAACACATTTAGTTTGACATGTCAGACTGACAAGTCACAGGGCCAAGCTGATGGCTAATTAAGCTAGCCACAACCGACAGATAAAACAGAAAACATGGAGACGGCAAAACACTCTTATCGCCCGTAACAGATGCTTCTTACACCCACTGAAGAGCATCTCCTACTGATGTATTATTGTTTTTCTTTTTTATTCTTAATTCGTCATTGAATATTTTTGTTGGGTTTTTATTTTGCTTGTTATTCCACTTCTCTTTGAGGATTGTACAAAGTTTTCACCTCATGGAAAACAGCGAAGTGGGTTGGTGACAGGGCAGCAACACCATAGAAATGCTATTTACTGATGGAAACAATCTTTGGAGCATTGCGCATGAGAGAATGAACGTTGCATGATTTCAGACAATAAGACTGGTAAAAAAGCCAGGTTTACTCTGCTTGTATGTATTTAGCATAGAATAACTCTAACACACATACTCACACACACACACACACACACACACACACACACACACACACACACACACACACACACACAATAACACACACACACACACACACACCACACAACACACTTATACACACCACATACACACACACACACACACACACACACATACACGCACGCACACACGCACACACACACACACACACACACACACACACACACAAGATGCTTTGCTGTATAACTCAGTAGCTGTCCCTCTCTTCATTTATGCCTGAAAGGGTCCTCATATTTATGATGCTTATGGTAAAATCATTGCCATTTTATGCACGCTGCATTTATGCTATCATTGTGTTTTTCTTCATCATTTGTGGAGAACATGATCAGCCTCTGGCTGTTTTTGGAACTGATAATCAATTTTACATTTTTTTTTTTTTTGAGCTCATTTTGAGACACTTACAGTATATAGCAAAACTGGTTATAAATGGTGTAAGGAAGCCGACAAATCTAACATTTTATTTTGAATGAAGAAATAAATATAATGCAATGAAACATGAATTATGAATTGATGTGTACATCTTCCATATTACTTTTGTAGTGAAAGTCTCAGAGCGCAGTCAATTACAAACACATCTGAATGTCTGTGTGATCATCTCTTTCCTTGGATACCCCACTGAAGGTGAAAGGAAACTTATTTGGTCTTACCTCTCCCAGAAAAGCCCAATGCAGTATACCACTGTGTAATGAATTTGGGATAACACATATGGAATACAAGCTACGCTAATAATGAATAAATGCCATCACCTTATCTCTCATGCTAACATACCTTTTTTTTTTTGCTATGGTCCCGATGATGCATTGAGGAAATACAGTAAAATTTTTGATTCTGATGTACAAACAGTCTTTTAAATATGAAAAAAGGAAATCTGGCTTCATATCCCTGGAGGCAATCCCATGTACACCAGGCTTGGAGATACTCACCATCTGCTGGGGTTAATCAACAGACAGAAGGAATCAGTACTTTACCCATACCTCTATCTCACTGTAGCAGTGATGTGTCCACTATTTCATACCCTCCATTCATCTTTTTTTATTCTTTTCAAGTTTGTCGTTCCTGAAAAGTGGGAAGATTCTCTCATCGTGCATGTTTCAGGGAAGAAAAATCTTCATATATTTACATATCATGGCCATAACTTTGACTGTAATTGAATCAAAACATATTGGATTCGTGTTTGGTGTTTAAAGTAATTTCATATAGCAAATGCACAGCCCCCCTTCAATAGCCTGTTTTTGACATAAACGCCAGTTAGAAATGTAATGTCAGAACTCTCAATTTGCGTTCAGCTTTGACTGACAATGAAATGGAGTTGATTTTTTTTTTGTCTTAATCAAAACAGTCTGATGAGTAAAGCAATCATCATATAAGCATCAAATATTGCTGGAATCCAGATCTTTGAACACAATTTTTGAAAGCCTGACAGATATAATTTCATAAAATAAGGATTGGTCTGAATTAGGTGTACCTAACTAGCACAGTTTCAAAATAACCAAAAATGACATCCATATCATCATTGGCACAAAAGCATATCCTTCTGCTTTCTAGATTAGGCCATTGCTTGATTTTGAACAGTGTGTGAACTCTGGGGTAGGGTATATGTGACTGCTAATTCACTTTGTCCTCGTTATTTATTTGTTTGTTTGTGTGTTTGTTTTTGAAAGTACTCACTCTATAGGTATGACCTTGAAGTGAGTGATCTGCAAGTTGTGCTAAGTGTTTACCTTTGTTTTAATTTTCTTCAGAAGGATTATTGCAAAAATAAATATGTAGGTGAAATTAAATCAAAGTTATCACCACAGTTATTTAAAACTAAATAAGAAAATGCATCCTATATTTGGAGAGAGTGGTTACATATGAGGATGTGAGGGTGTATGCACAGTGAATTTTGTATAACAGCTCATACTGATTCACTTCTGTCCTTAAAATAAAGTAAAATGAATGCGAAAGTGGGACACCTCCTCCAATAAAGGAGAACAGTTTATGTAAAGGAATCATGGTGTTTTGGAGAAGGGATGAAGAGAACTGGCACAAGGTTTTCAACAGCTATGAGTTAAAACACCTGTCATTTAACTGCAGTGGAGTGCAGGATTTACCTTTCAATCTGAAACTGAAAGTGGCACGCAAGTGTTTTAAACACGGCGTCACATTCTATGAGAACACTCAAAAAAATGAAACATCGACTTTAAATACATTTATTTTGTCAACAGGTTCCACGAAATGGAAGCAGGTTAGTTAAAAGCAAAAATGTTACAGTGTGGTATATATATACTGTATAACACCTTAACAATTTAGCTTTTAACCGACCTATTACAATTAAGTAGAACATGCTGAAAAAATAAATTAAAGTCAATGTTTCATTTTTTGAGTGAATGGAAACATACCTTTAACAGGTATCATGACCAGGGTCATTACAGTTATTAGTATGAATTCCATCAGCCAATGCTGCCAGCAGCCCCATCTGAAGCAAAGCAAATCATAACTTCATAACTAAATTATGAGCAATGCATTCTGACTGCCACCAAATGGGGAGGAGCTACCACATGGTATCAGTGATGCAATGCCTTGTACCAATTATAACGTTAGCGGTGGAGAGCAAGCTGTTTTTAATGGGTTGTAACAAGTCAGTGAATGAGAGCTAAGTGTAGGTTCATCCTGATGGGGCTAGTAAAACCTCATTTCACCCACGGCAACAATTATCCCTTTGCAGGCCTTTGCAGGCAGCAAAATATCCTAATATTTTTTTTTTACCATGTGTATTTTCAAAATATTGGTAATTAACATTTATCAGGACTGGCTTGGCCTGTGTAATGAAGAGCATGGCTACATGTTGCTTAAATGGCCCACTTTGTATTTCATCTGATACCCTGTTGAGTCGGTCTTATATATCAGCACATGCAGATATGCAATGTTGGAAAGGTTCACCCTTGCTTATTTGAATAAAACTGAATGTTGCCGTTCATGTTGTGTTGAAAATTCGGAGGAGGGAGACCATGTACAGGTTGTTCCCTTCAAGGTCATTTATCTCTCATAAATCCCTCAAGCTTCAGAGTGAAAGAACCTCTGTTTCACTCTGTTCAAAATGTGATATGTGAACAGACAGGAAATATCTTGTCTCAAAGGTTTTCTTTTTTATCATTATTTTATTTTTTGTCAATGGGTTCATGTCTGTACTGCTTTTGATACAGTGTATACTAATTAATGTTTACTTATTTGTTCATAACGGTCATCTAATTAAGTTTCATTACTAATTGATACCTCATTACAGCCACAGAAGCACTAAAACATTACACAAAACAGTGAAGTGTACACTATGGCAGACTGCATGCTTAAGATGCTCAGAGTTTAAACACTTGCACATGCACTTCAGTCTCAAGCTGTACTGTATGCAAAGGACACACTATATATAGCACATTGCTAGCATACAATGCTACAGCTTTCATACAGTAATTACAGACACAAAAATAGCCTTTGTGTTGTTCCTCTTGACACTATATGCATTTATACTAATAATTAATTAAGCTGATTCATATAGAGCTGGTTGATATGCTATAATTATTTCTGGCACCTTTTACTCCTAGAAGCAATAATGCACAATAATAGCACCATGATGAAATAATCTATCACAACATGAAAATACAGGGCCAAGCAAGGTGACGGGGTGTAGGATAGTGTGAGTGGGTGTACTTACCTTACAAAACTGATTGTAGAGTTTCTGCAAAACTTATTTCTGATAGTTTAGTTGTAACTAGGTTTTACGAAAAAGGAAAAAAAAAAAAATTTTATTATATATATATGTATATAATAGAAATAATATAGATGTTTTTCATGCAAACAGAAAAATAGAATTGTGTCATAACAGAGCTATAGCAATTAAATGTTTGTATGTACGTTTACTTTGTTTATTTTTGTAATAAATGTGTTTTTTTTATAATACTCAGAGAGATACATAGAATTCATACAGAGATAACATAAATCTGTGTACTGAGAGAAACAGAGGAAGAGAGAGAGAAGAGAGAGAGAGAGAGAGAGAGAGGGGAAAGCACAGAACACAAACATTACCACATTTGCATGTCAAAGTTATAAGACAGAATTTAAAATGGGTTAACACAAATTATGTAGAGCATTCTTTGCATTTACATTTTGGATGTTTTGAAATTACTGTTTGGATGTTTGCTTATACTTGTCATTCATTGTTACAGTAATTTACCACAGAGGACAGTTTTAATTATTTCCATGGGCAAATATGAGGACGTGAGATAATTAAAAATATGGAACCATACCGAACATGGTCCGTTGAACATGCATTCTGGGTACAGTGTCTGCCCCGGCACATTAAGCTAAGTATGTGTTTTACTGTTTTAATTCTGTGACAGATGGTAGCTTTTGCAAACTACAGCAGGGGAAGGAGGGCTGAATTCACAGTGCCACCCCACAAACTGAATGAGGTGCATAAATTTTGGAAGTTCCGTAGCAGAGCTTTGTCCCCGTCTCGCACGCCTCTGTCTGTGTGTGCCGACTACGCAGGCCTAGTGGAGGACAGATGAGGGATTGGTGATTGGTCTCCTTAGCTCTGTCCAATCCCTTAGTGATTCCTGTCTTTAAAAACTATGGGATAAGGGACTGCTTTATGTCTAGCAGAACGACAGCAATATTTCTCATTTGCGACCATCCAGTGCGGCACACTGTATTATATGACTGAGTGGACAGGAAGAGGCACTCTTGTCACTGAAAAAAATGCATAGAGTATATTTGTGTGTACCAGTGATATGTATAGCATTCAACATGACTAGAACAGTTATATCTTTCACAAAGTACGAATAAAACACACACGACAGAAAAGCACACACAAACACGCAGAAGTGTGTGCACAAACACACACACACACACACACGCAGAAGCATGCACGTTTGCACACACACACACGCACGCACGCACGCACGCACACACACACACACACACACACACACACACACACACACCTGTGTTGGCTGTGTTATCCAAGGCTTCCGCTCACGTCTCCCTCACACATGCAGCCCTGAGGGGAGAACAAATATGCAAGACTCAGAGGGATGGGTAGTGATATTCTGAAGAGGAAGAGGAGGGACTGACAGATGGACTGACAGAAACACACACATGCATTCACTTGTGTGTGTGGGCGTGTGTGTGTGTGTGTGTGTGTGTGTATGTGTGCATGCAGGTGTATTTGTGTAAGGTGCGTTAGTGTGTATGTGTGTGTGTGTGTGTGTGTGTGTGTGTGTGTGTGTGTGTGTGTGTGTGTGTGTGTGTGTGTGTGTGTGTGTGTGCATGCTTGACGTCCGTATGACTCATTCCATTAGACACACATCGCAGATTAGCTGAAGCAGTAACTCAATAAACTATGGGGAGCCGCCTGTTACTGCTTTCAAAATTGCCTTTCCTCATGGTTTCATACATAAAGATGTTGTGTGCAGGTACTCCAGCTCAGATAGCGATACTGTTTGCCTGAGCTCATGGCTAGCTGCCCAGTATGCTAATGCTCTACTCATGAGACCACTGCTGCACCACTCCTTATTTACTAAGGCCTGTTTCTCATGTTTTACTCATTTGGGCTCTTATGCACGCCTAAAGGAACATTAAAGTTTAATTACTGAGGGACAAAACTAAATGGAACAGGGAAAAACAGAAACAAATAAAAGACTAAAAGTTAAAGAGAAAAAAAGGTTGAAAAGAATAATTTTGATACGATTCTGTATATCCAAGCTTAATGGGTGAAAAAAAAAATCTTAATATTTGGATAACACAATAGCTTGGGCTGAGTTTCAAAAATGATTTAGCAAAACTAAAGCTGGCTGGCAGCTTGAAAGTATGATCTGTAATGATGTCACATTACAGACCATACTTTCAAGGTTCACTTCCTTTGAACACAGAGCAAACTCCTGCAGTTCTTGTTACAACTTGTTTTAACAAAACTGATAGGTTAGGATCACACCTTCAGTTTTGCCAAAACAAGTCGTAACAAGAACTGTGGGAGTCACACCACGTGGTCAGGCCATGGGCGTCAGCTTGTTTTCAAAAGTGCTGGGGCCAACAACGGGTTTAACTAACTAAAGGCTTTCAAAATGTGGTGGGGACGAAATGGGCCACAATAGAAAGTGGTGGGGACGAAATGGGCCACAATAGAAAGTGGTGGGGAAGAAATGGGCCACAATAGAAAGTGGTGGGGACGAAATGGGCCACAATAGAAAGTGGTGGGGACGAAATGGGCCACAATAGAAAGTGGTGGGGACGAAATGGGCCACAATAGAAAGTGGTGGGGAAATGGGCCACAATAAAAGTGGACCACAATAAAGAAAGTGGTGGGGACAAAATGGTGGGGACGAAATGGGCCACAATAGAAAGTGGTGGGGACGAAATGGGCCACAATAGAAAGTGGTGGGGACGAAATGGGCCACAATAGAAAGTGGTGGGGACGAAATGGGCCACAATAGAAAGTGGTGGGGACGAAATGGGCCACAATAGAAAGTGGTGGGGACGAAATGGGCCACAATAGAAAGTGGTGGGGACGAAATGGGCCACAATAGAAAGTGGTGGGGACGGAATGGGCCACAATAGGCCACAATAGAAAGTGGTGGGGACGAAATGGGCCACAATAAAATCTGGTAATTGATACCTGTGCATGAGACCTCTTCCTTAAGACTCTGCTGGGGATTGGTTCATGGTGGGGGAAAAAAAGAAAAATGGGTTTTTTTTTTTTTTTTTTGGATTGTCGTCATCCTTGGAATCGCCATAATGAAACTGTTGCCTCATAAACACACAGTTTAGACTCCTCCCTCTCACCTAGCCCGATGTCTAGTCAGGAAAGTCAGGGAGATACCCTGCCTGTGCACCCTGCTGCGATTGGGGGGCAGCGTGAGCCAGCATTAAGGGAGGGAATTTAAATAATGCAATGCAATGTAATAAATCATGTATGTGATGTAATATCCTCCTGATTAAGCGGGCGCGACTCCCACGGTGCTTCATCATCTGGCAGCCGTGGTCAAACAAACCACCTCTCATAAGCGTGCCTGTGCTGTTCCCGCCATGTAATGTGTTAAGAAATGAATGGGCCAAAACATAACCAGCTGCATAAATGAGAATCAGCATCTCAGCCCTCCGCGACTTCAACTGGGTTACCGAAATCAGGCTTCTGAATAACAAATTCCGTGCTTTTTCTTTCATCTGCTTTACTCTGTGTTGCAGGAATTAATGGGAAGCAGTGCAGTGCAATGTTTAGGGAGCTGGACTCCCAGCAGAAAGGTGGGGAACTCAATTCCCAGGTACAGCACTGCCATGCTATACCTGAACAAATGGCATCAGCAGTACTGTATGAATGGATTCTGTGCCATGCTTTACTTGAACATGGTACTTAACCCAGATTACATCAACAGTACTGTATACATGGATGTTGTGCCTTGCAATACTTTTTTACATACTTACATGTTTTTTTTTTCAAAATGTAATATCATTGAAGTTAGTCTTTCCATAAATAATAAAGTGCTACTTATCTAATGTTAGTCCTTAAACCATAACATCAGTATGTGTAGCTAATTTTGAGGTCTTCATTCCTGATTCTGGAGCTCTGCAGTGTATGCTGGTTTTTGCTTTCACTTGAAATAACAGACCCATTAAACAAGGGATGGTAAGTGCAATTTCTAATCAACTGTTTGATTTGATCAGTGAGTGCAGAGTAACAATAGAAACTAGTACGCACAGCAGTCCTCCGGGACTGGTGATGACAAGCACAGACCGATTTCATTTAACTCATGTTTGCCATGTTTGTTTGATGGTGTCTCAGTAGAATATCTCTCCTCTCTCCCTTTTAAGGGTGTTTCAGTGCATTCAGCCTGCTTATGTAGTGAGTGTA
>CM040756.1:5214022-5224022 GCA_022829145.1 Albula goreensis
TGCACATGATTGCTTTTTTTTATTGCTTACTGCTTTGAAAAGTCTAACCTTCAATCTCGCTCTGAGGCAGTGGTTTGTGTAAGCAGATTGATGGATGGCATTAAATCCACCCGTGCCCCCGTCCGCCCCCGTCCCCCGCCCATGCCTGTATTGAATCTGTAGTGTCCGTGCAAATTGTACTTGATGAGATGTCAGGGAAAGTGACCTAATTCCAGAGGAGGCTGCTAGCAGGCCAGGGCTAATCAGAGAGAAATGCAGCTCCCCGAGGGAGCGACCTGACAGTGTTCAGCCCGGCGATAACCGAGGAGCTGTGCGGGACATCCACGGCTCACGGTTTTATTTGATAATAAGGTAAATATCAACTGCAGTCACTTCATTACAGGTGGTCAGGGTTTGGAAATTACATATGGAGTCACAAAGGGAAGTGTATTTGCTTGCTGAAGGCTTGTCGATTACATTTAAAACAGTATATTGTTACCTGTAGTAAGCACTATGTTAGTAATAGTCACATACATACATATAGTCATATATATTTATAATGTTACTGTTCATTAGCTTGTCATATCATAACATTAATCAGTTACACACACACACGCACACAGACTCACACACCCACACACACACACCTATACATCATTGAAGTTTCATAATATCTACGAGGCTGCAGTGTCAAATTGTACAATACATTATACCTGCAGGCCACAGATCAGTGTCAACATATCTACAAACAGTTGAGCTTTCATTACACTTTTGCATTCAGTACCACAGCTTTCACTGTCATCTTATTGACACAGCATTTTAAGGGTATGTAGCATTATCTATATAGCATAAATAGTTCAAATAAGGGTAGCTTAGCAATGTAGGTAGGTGAATGGAGCTTGGGTGACTTTGACACTAGCTGCAAATCATGCATGTCTGTCTGCCGCTACATTTACAAGTTTCATACAAAGAATTTTGTCCTAGCAAGGCCTCATGCACCTTCTGCCTGTCTAAGTTAAGGACACCTGTGGATGGAATCCAGGCCATTGTCACGGAGAGAGTACAAGGCTTAAATGTGGCAAGTGGTGACAAGAAGGAGAAAAGATAATTAGTTTTTATTTATTCATTTATATTTTACCAACTTCATTTTCTAAAAAAAAAAAAAAAAAAGTCTGCCTCTTGATATGTTTATTTCTTGCTGACAAGGTTGCCTTGAAGGTGTCAGAATTAGTATTAAGATCTGCTGAGTAAGGAATACATCAACATACAGGTTTCGGCCTCAATAAACTACAACAAACCACAGAGTACTGAGCAACTGTTTGAGAAGCACCGGCGAATGGATTCACTATGCCCTTTTTCGGTATCTCATTAAAACAGACTGTCTCATTTTCAACTGATATATATATAAAAAAAATAATTAAGTCATTCTATAGGTAATAGAATATGATTCGAAATAATTCCACTCGCCCTAATCCTGATAGCAAAAATGATAAATCCATATGTAATAAATAAATAAATAAATAAATAAATAAATGAAATTCAGTCTTTCCCTAAGTTTGATTGTTTAGAAGTAGGCACACATTTTGAAATGGCTCTATATAAATAAATAAATATATAAATGAATAACTAATGTGTGCAGAGTGCATGTGCACAGATACCAGTAAAATAATTCATTCTCTGTAACAATAATGACTTGTTTATCATACTGTTATTTATTTATCCATACTGATATTTTAAGGGGAAGCACTCAATCAGTGATTTCATATGGCTAATTGCATAACTCTCGGCAGTCTTTAATTGTCTAACATTGCCCAGTGCTCAGTGCTCATGCCTGCTTACTTTGATTGACACCTGTGAATGTAGTTATTGTTATTCAACCTTAAACCGTGACAGAGTTCAAACTGTGAATCATATCCCTGTCATACATCATGATCAAAACAAAATTGACATCCCCATTAGGTGCCATGCTTTCCATTAATTTAGTATCCCATCATGCCTTGCGGGCAGAGGGAAGGTGAAGCAGGCTCTTGCTTGCTGATATGTGAAAAATGTGAAAATGGGGAAAAAAAAAAACATGGAAGTATCATGAATACTGAAAGGTGTTCTCTGGAAGTGTGACACGTGTGATTTCTGTAAGAGTAAGAGACGGTGGGTGGGGCTTTTTCTTGTGACTTGACACACAAACCACAAACTGGTTGATGGGGTAGACATAATAGATCACAACCTTCACTGCCACCTGACTTCAGTACACAAAAGATACTAAATACCCACTCCACCCAAACTGAACTGTAGATAAATAATCTCATGCAGGAAGCAAAGAGTGGTTACATAAGAATTCATGGAACTATTTGGAAAAATTAAGCTCCCCTCATTTGCTTGGTAACTCTACGAACAGGATAGCCATATCGCATCTGTAATATATGTGAGAATTCATGCAAGGGCAAGTTACAAATATTTAATTTTAGGAGGAAGTCATACTATTTAATTTTAACATCTAAAATAATCAAACTGTGTTTCTGAAAAAGTCAAGGAAAAAATCTGCAAGAAATTAATAGAAGTCAGCCGCCTTCTGCCCAAAGTCAACCAAACCACATCCTCCACAGTACTTCACAAACATTTATAAGACTTCGAAATGTTTGCTCCATTCAGAAAAGACATTGTGGAAATGGTGGTTAACGCACACTCATGCATAATTTATTCATTTTAGTTTTGCTGGAGTTTCACTGCCTACCTTACCCACAGTGCAGTCTTGCCTCCACTATTGAGCCCAATGTCAGTAGTCACTACTTGTATAAACTCGTGTCAATCATTGCCATTATTTTCAGTTACCTTGACCTTGCTGCCTGATTTATGAAGAAAAAAACCTGAGACATATCGCTGACAGACCATGAAAAATAACACCAAATGAGCAATTAATAAATCATGAATCAAATTTGAATAATTCAAGCAATGAGCACTTCTTAGGATTTTGGATAACTTGAAGATTTACGCTGCTGGGGTGGTGATCAGGGATAATTCCAATATCAAAATAAACTGTGAGTTTTGGCATATAAATGTATTTGATGGTCGCTTTAGTCTATTGTGTGTGTCTTTAATATGTGACTTTATCCGGCTGAACATCATTTGTCTTCATCTACTGTATGTTCACACCATGAGCCTTTGTCTGTAATGAATCTTTATTATGTAAAGCCCCTTCACAGCAAACATTTTTTCCTGATTGAACTTGAACAAATATTCACAAAACAGGAAGCAGAGAGCTGTGACGCAGGAGTTCATGGAACTCATTGAACCGGAATTATACATAACGATGAATAATTAATGGGAAAGTTGTCATTGAGCCCCGGAAAATTGACAATATCAGCTATCAAAAACACGTAAAACCCACACACACACACACACACACATGCACACACACACACATGCACACACACGAACACACACATTGAGTTGAGACGGCTGATACTGCCACTGAGTGAGACAGGCCGGGATAGCCCTCAGTACTGAGGCAGAACATTGCTGTGATGGGAGATCAGGAGGTTCAGGGATTCAGGGCCCTGTGCTGATGGCCAGCGTCTCTGACAGACTGCAGGGCGAGAGAGTCGACAGATAGTGTTCATCACCTCGAATTAGGACAGAGCAGCGCTGCTCTCCCCAAAATAAATAAATAAATAAACAAATAAATAAGAGAATAAAAACAGGGCCTGGTGTCTGATGGAGGAGTGCCAGACGAGTTCTGGAAAATAAATAACGGAAAAAAGAAATAAAACTGGAGATGGGCGATGGGGGCTCTGCTTGACACATTCAGAGCACAGAGAAGGGGGAGAGACAGAGAGGGGGAGAGAATGAGAGAGATAGAGGGGAAGAGTGATAGAGAGGGATGGAGAGACTGAGAAAGAAGGAGGCAAGGACGAAGACAGAGAGAAAGAGAGAGAGAGATGGAGGAAGGAAATGGGTGGAAGATACAGTGGAAAGGAGAAAATGGGGGAATGTTAGGTGCAGTGTTATGACACAGCCATTGGTTCCACATAATGCTAAATGGAACCATGTCACCTTATCATGCTCTTATGCCGTAGCACCATAACTAAATTAAATATAGACAGCTTACTGTTATGTATATATCATTTTGAATTTTCCCATGTAACCAAGAAACAGCATGTCATACAGGGAATTATATAGAGCATACTATAATATATAATTATATAATATATAACACATAAAATGCATTTAAAAATTAATAGAGACATGTTCCCATTTCATACAAAAGACACAGTATAAAAACAAATATGTGTGGGGCAAACAGACTCCAGATATTCTCCAACACATGCTGAATCCAGAAATATAAGGACAAAGTAAACTGGAACTTGTTGCTCCGTGGAGGAGACGCATTATCGTAGCAATATACGGACCCATAAAAGAGAAAAGCAAATGCTCATTACAGTCATTAGTGCACACAGCAGTTATGTAGGTCATATTTATCATTGTGTTTACAGTAAATATTTCTGGGTTATGAATTACTGTTTCCTCTGCTTCGTCTCAGTTTACACTGTATGAATGGGTAAAGCTTAATTACTCATCTCCGGGCAATCCAATCGGGTCAAAGCCCATTACTTAGACAACCATGAATTATGTATCCAATATTAATAAACTAAAGTACTCCGATGTGTTTGCCGGTCTTGTTAGTCTACTTGCTACTAGAATCCTCATTATCATTCTTTTTCTTATTCCTGTTTTTGTTGTTGTTGTTGTTTTTGTTGTTTGGGAGAAGCACTGGTGCTTTTTTGAGCGTTGAAAGCAGTTTCACTGAGATAATGTATTTGGGATATGAACTGCAAGATCTCCTCAAAATACAGGTCCCAGTGGTTCTGAGTAAAGAGATTAAACTTTTTTGAGGAGGGAGAATGAGGAGAATAAGCAACATGATGGAATCAACATTCATTCTCGACTGCTCATTCAGACCCCTTCGGTGTTTTGATGTTGGGGAGGGCTGAATGAATGAAATCTTTATTTCAGTAAAGGGAATAGGTTTGCACATAATGTGCACATAAAAGAAGAACAGCGCACATAAACAACAATATTGTAAAATAACATTAAAAAAAAAAATTCTATGTATCACTAAAGCAATCTGAAAAAAAGTGTTACAGCAATCTGCCCATCCGGTTGATACAATTCCTGTCAAGCAGGTGAATTATAAATGTGTTATAAATATGTTATATATACATTGAAGTGTTTATTAAGGGGGGGGCACACAGGGAATGAAGGTATGACAATAAGGGGTGAAAAAGTAACCCCAGAAAGCCACTCAGCCACTCTTCACCCACCGTGCCATCGCTGTGCATCTGAGAAATGTGTGACTCATGCTTTTAATTTTCAGATCCGCCTCATTAGCGTGTACTGAAATACATCAGAGATGACTCAGAGAGAGTATCTTGGGCAGGCATGTTTGATATTTGACCACAATCTTTCCATCAGACAACAACCACAATCATGGATCGGTCGCATACAACTATGAAAGGAATGCTGTGTTAAATACAGGAGCACTCAGATATACAGTAATGTATTATGCAGAATCATATCCACGTTTAAAATATGCAGTTTGTGCTTTCAGATTCATGTACATCTGAAAGCTAACCTGGATCTGGACATCTGAATTTGACCATAGATGTGATTCAATAAATTGTACATATTTGTTTAGCCTATCAGCTGTTGGCCCGGCTTGCATGAAAAAAAAGGTGACCCTATAACTTGGCAGGAAGACCATGGCCTGACTCATCAAGTTTGAAACATAATTAAAAAATAATAATTAAGCTTAATTAAAAAAAAAAAAAATCTGCAATGGCCAGAAGTTTGCATTGGCAAGGAAGCGATTGGCCTAGCTTGCATGATGACTGACAGTTGAGATGATGTCACAATGTCAAGATCGTTAGACTCATCACTCTTTAAGTTACCTCTCCAGGTCAGCTGGGTGCCTGCATCACGTGTTCAAGACTTCCTCTGAGATTACAGGAGAGAGCTGATGTGAGTTTGAGGAGGGAAAAAATTACAGAAAGGATAAAAATAAAAAAAGACCAGTATATTTGAACATTCAGAGATATTGTCCACTAAACATAACAATACCATGTGAAAACATGTTGCCTTTTGGTCTATGTCAAAGTAGTGTAGAAACCAGGTACCGAAATGTCCACCTTATTTTTAAATGTGGATATGCCCTAAACACTGCTACTGAAGAGAAAAAAAAAAACACTCAACCCAGTTTTGGGGCGAATGATATATTTATGTATTCATTCATAATATTTCATTTTTTTGGAGATGTATGAAGATGGCTTGTGGGACACAGGTACTGGCACATCCATCCGCCCTGCTGGACCCTGGAAGCCAGTCCATCTCTCATTAGAGATACACGGGAAAGGGCTTACGGGGCTTGTGCATTCCTGATGAATAAAGAGCTCCATCGTTTACTGCGGAAGTGGTCTGCGCCGCCGTATTTTTAGACTTATGTAGGACAGGCAAATTATCCACCTGGAGACGAGGAGGACATGAGGCTATGTGACACACAAATATTCAAATCACAATTCACATTTGAATTTGAAGCAGCTTATATGTATTGCGGGCACACAGGATATCTACAGAGCTTATATACATAGAATCAATATTTTTATTTTTTTTTTCTTTTTTGAATATAGAATGAGTGTATGGATATTTACTGAGGCATTTCAGGTCAGGTACCTAGCCCCAGGTTTGAGTGGTACTGTACCAACTGGGAATAAAGCAAAACTCAAGCAAGTTAAAATTAGACTGGATCATTACATTTTCTACAGCATGAATCGACTGTAGGGTTCACAAAAACCATGTAAGTTACTGCGAATGACAGCACCTTGCTAAATGTCTCAATATGAATGCAAAGTTAATGAATACTAGATTTATTAGAAGCTGCATTGCTATGCATTCATGTAACCTTAAATCCCTCAATCAGGATATGTGAAACAACTTCCTTTAATATTTCATGTCATGGGAAAGGTTGGCTACAGTTCCATAAACAGCCATTCCCTTTCAGTCCAGACCCTCACATAAATGCTTTGCTTATTGAACCAATAGACCGTTGCCTTTCCTTAATTACGCTGGTTATAATCATTTGGTTCTGTAATATCTGTCCTCAGAATGAACTCTAGTTCTCATTCCCACAATGTGCATGTGGTTGTCAGGCTGTGAGAACGCAGGCAGACATCCACCAATCAGCACCCTCGAATTTCCATCAGCACGTTGCTTTCTCATGAATACATATGCATTTTAAATGATCATCATCGTACTTGAGGGATATTTATTTGCAGAAATATGACAATTACAGTATGCAAAATCCAGCAAAGTTTCACCGCACAGTAAAATAATGACAGATACAATAAAAAATAGGGTACATTTTACTTGGGATGAGACAATGTGATCACGAATGCAGTCGTCAGAGTTAAATATGTTAGAGTTAAATCCACACTGAACACTTCACTGTGCAGGATGTTTTAACTGGCATATTAATTTGCTATTGTTCGTAGAAGGCTGTCAGGGTTAGTGGGGTTGAGGCCAAGGCAGCGTAGTGGCAGAGCTGATGCTAAAAGCTCATGTAAGGGGGGTTGGGGGGGGGCAGTGATGAGAATCTGCACAGAAAGGGGCCTGAACTGACTGATGCTTGAAAAAAACCACAAGAGCTGGTGCTGCGGTCTGAAACCCCCTGATCGAGGTAACTTCAGCATGCCTGACTAAAACTAATCAAACAGGTGTAAAAAGCAGCCCTGATTTACTGATGTCCAATGCGGTTGATGAAGATCTGAGCACCCCTTGAATGAAGCAGTGTGAAAGGACACACATGCCCCTTTTTGCCTTTACAAAATCAAAAACAGTAGACTTAACTTTCAGGCAACATTGAGTGTGTTTGGAAGGATTTTATTGTGACGTTGCGAGTTTTATATCGGTACAGAAATTTTTATCTTGGACTCGGAGTCCAAGGGGGGTGCCATCGTGCCTCACTATATTGGAGGAGGTGAACCCCACACTTGACCACTATAAGAGAAGGTAAAATACAGAGGGAAGGAATTAGACATGAGGGCAGAGATGGGGAGGGGGGGGACGCAGGAAGCAGAGAGCATGATGGGACATAAGGTATGTGGCAATTTAATACCAGCATAGAAAACCAGATTTGACAGACAGAGGTATTTGAGTGAGGGGTTGTCTGAAAATGCTTGTCCCAAATGTTTATTTTAACAAACTCCAGTGGCATATTTCTATGCCACTCTTATCAAGACTACAAGGTTAAACTAGAGTGCTACATTAAATTAATCTTACTAGAGTGATAGTTCTTCTCATAATTGACAAAAAAAAGCTGCCATCAAACCTGCGTGCTGTAAGTCGAAGCATCTGTTGAATACAGATATGAAAACGCAAGCTGTGAACACAGTGAAATAAAATCTTATGATATGAATATAGGTCTATTTTAATCACTATTTTATCTTTATTTTGACTTGCAGTTGAGCTAAAATATAATTTTTTCCCTCTCTCATCAATCTTTTTCTCTTGGGTTCAACAATCATCAACATTAACATGGTAAGCTGCAATGTGAATGATGGGTTTGAATTGAATTAAGGGAATGAACTATCTATTATATCATAACTAAGAACAGTTATTTTTACAGAATCAAGGCCCAGAGTTTTGTGCAGTTATCCTGATGAGTGACATACTGAAACATACTAAAGCAGAATATATCTGTAAGACTGTCATAATAAAACTAACACATACCGATCAGTGAACGCTAAGCTACTTTAAATCATAATTTTTGGATCCAGGCCAGCATACACGATGTCATCAGATATTTTTCACGTCCTTGTAAAGATGGAATGGTGAATTATTTCATTCCTTTGCATTGACTACAGTGACTTAGCTGTCACCATAAATTCTCAAGGAACAGACGAATCACCCTTTCATACAGGTTTGGTCCTGTTAGAGTTGATTAAATGAGGACACCTGCGAGCTGTTTTACACGGGAGACACGATCACACAAGGGGACGAATCAAACGGAAGTACATACAGCCCAAGAGCATGCACTATAGTTTAACTGTGCATTGATTTAAAAAAAAAAAGCATCACCAAGCCCTGGATATGACATGTCCCAAAAAGGCAATTCCTCCTGCCCTGACCCCCTGTCCTCATTCTGCAACTGGGAAAAACAAACAAACAAACAAACAAACAAACAAACAAACAAACAAACAAACAAACAAACAAACAAACAGGAAATGCAATAGTGCTAATTCCATAGCACAGCGTGTTCTGTGCTCCATTGCTTTTATCAGCTGAGTATGAGTATGAAAATGTAATGTATATAATATCTCATAATCAGCTGGTGTTGAAATGGGGAAAATCACATTGTACCATCCACCCCAACATGAATGAATTCAGCTACACCCCCCACACACACACACACACACAAATACACACCCCACCTGTCAAATGTCCTAGATTTAGTAAAACAATGAATAAAGAAATATAGAAATGTAATGTGACATAGATAAATGGTGAAGGTTCAGTCACAGACAGCGATATGCGCTGAACAGACCCCCGTTTGATGTTGATGTATTTGCCCCATTTACTTGATTGAAAACTGTTTCATGTCAAGCCATTAACCTGTCATGAGTGTGTGATAGCTTTCCCAAATCTGCATTCATATTTGTTCCACTGTTCCCTGGTGTCATGTTGTTATCAAAACTAAGAAAAATGGCAGTGCCATCTGTGAGAGTTGAGTATATTTCCCTCATTCTACCGTTTCCTATGTATTTATTAAGTAGGGAAAGTAAATAAAATAATTACAGTCTGTCATAAAATTTCAAGAAGGAGGAAATGTGCATGTAACATTAAATTTATGCATTAATTACTGTTTTACATGAGCATGGCCTATTGCTGTAAAAATGCACTTACTCAAACTTGATAAGAATGGGATTTTGGTATAGCAAAAGCAGGCAGTGCAGTGTAGGTCCTGTAGCCCAGT